>JAHBCN010002550.1:0-89041 GCA_019359885.1 Listronotus oregonensis
AACCAATTCGGAATCAGCGACCCAAAAAACGACCCTGAGATTATTTTCTAAGTGCCTGAAAAGCATTTTTATAAAAATTCAAAAAACCCCCCAAAAATTTTTTTTTTTAATTTTAGATTGCCAAATTTTTTTCAAGCTGGGGGGCCCCAAATTGGAATGACAAAAACGTCCCTGGGTTTATTCACGCAAAATTGGGCACCCGGGATCCGCGTTTTGAGACAGACTAAAAGGAAGTGTTGGGAATTACTCACACGCCGGGTCACTAACTGGATGGGTGACCGCCAGTGAATACCGTGTGCTGTTTGTGTATTCGGAATCCACGTTATAATGTAGATCCCGTCTGGATCACATAACCCAGACGTTAACGGAGCGTAGTTCAGTAGTTAGTTGTATAACGTCGTGGAAATACCACATTATCAAAAATGTGCCGTGAAATGCAAAATTTGCATGTTTTTATACTTGGATAACGTTGACGGAAATGGAAAAAAATGAGTTAAGCACTCGAAAACCCGGAATCTACTGTACCTTGTTCTTAGGCAAGACTGGGTGCCAACTAGATTTCTTTTCAGCTGCGGTTTTTTTATTTCTTTAATAATAATAAAAAATCTAATAGATTTTTTTTTCCACGCGAAACGTCATTTTTATTCGTACTTGATAAGCTCTTGGGATATTCCGTCTTACCTGAAATAACTGGAATTTTTAATCTTTAAATGGGACACCCTGTATATATTTTGCTATTCAAATTCTACAGTTTGGTTTACGTCCTAATGCATTATTTTTATATCGTAATAAATTTTACAGTTAAATTAAATTTATAATGTTTATCTAGAGTGCCATGGTTATCCTAAAATCATTCCACATTCCCGAACATGATAAAAGATCAACCTGCTTACTTTTAGTAAACACTAGTTTTTTGTTGTTATAACTAAATTCAACATATTGTTTTCAAATCATAGGAGATATAAAAATAAACACAAATTACCTTTTTTATCTGTCAGACTTTTAAAGGGAAAAAAATTTTTTTTACCCCCCTCCCAGTTTTTTTTTTCTGGCAACTGATTTATTGAGACATACGGGTTTCCCATTAGTAAAAAAATATTCCTACAAATAAAAAAATTTTTTAAAAAAAAATAAAAAATCCAAGATGTTTTACATCGTCAGATTCCAAAAAATCAAATTTAGTAATACAAAAATGTTTTGGTAATTTAAAAAAAATATTACTTAAGTTTGTAATTTTCTTAAATTAAGTAGAGTAATTATAAGATGATCGTGGTACTCTAGATAAAAAAATTAAAACTTAATTTAAAAATAAAATTTGGACAAAACCAATTTAAAAATGTCGCATTCGGAGGATCCGAAAAATAATATACAAGGTGCCCAACTGAAAAATCCAAATTTCCAGTCATTTTCATTGAAACCGAAAGTCAAAAAAGCTTGTCATGTTTAATTTTGGATGCTGCCCACGTAAGATATAATAGGAGGTTAAAAAAAATTTATTTGGACCTTATTACGAGAAGTTCTAGAGGCATAGATTTACGTTTTAATGATCTAATATTTCCTGGACGTAAACCTGCCTTTTAAAACCAGCCAAAATCAAATTATAAAAAACAATAGATCGTTTACTTTGTTTTATTCTAAATTGTTTTATATCTTATTTTATTTTATAAACTCTGTTATTACAAACTAGCATCCTATAATTAATAATTTAAAAACCTTGTTTAAAATGACCACAAAATGGTACTGGTTCATTTTTGGATCTCTTACTTTAGGAGTGGTATTTTTTTCGGAAAAAAATTCGCACCGAGAACTTTTTGCAGATATTAATTTTTCATAAAAATATATGGGTTTTTATTTTCGTCTGTTTGTCAGTTTATCTGTCTTTCTAACTGTTTGTTTGTTTGTTGACACCGTAGCTCCCGAACGAAATTAGATAATTATTATAAATGTATTATTATAGTTTTACTGACTATGTAATTACATTTTAAATTTATATTTTTTCAATAGCAGGCTTCTTTTCTAAATTTATAAAATATTTTTAAATTAAAAATATAGTTTGCAAACTTTTTGTCCAAGCATGTTTAAAAGACACACTGATAATTTCCCAAAGCGGTCTGCTATATTTATTTGCAATACCTCGTAAATAGTAAGTATCCTTCTTAATCCATATATTTTTATACCTATTTGCTATAACTTTATATTTTTGTATAATTAAAAAGTAATAAAGATACCTATATTTTTTTAAGAAAATAGTTCAACAGTATTGGTTATTTTATGTGTTAAATAATTCCTGCTTTTGGCACGCTCCAAAGAGGCTCTCAATATTCAATATAATTTGTTATTTAACTCAAGTGGTGTCATCTTTTGGTCAGCGCTTTTACTATACTAGACGAATAGAAGAGTTTTCTTTTATCAACATTTAAATTTTAAAGAAATCTTTAAATAAACAGAAAAAAACTATACTCTATAAAGAAACCACTACATTCTCTAATTCTCTAAAATATTATTGGGGCACTGACTTGCGCATCATTATAAAAAGGTGGCGTTTTTCCAGAAAGTTTAAAAATAAGAGGCCTGCGGGCAAATTCTGTAATTCAATAGAGATAGAAATAGACAAGAAATAAGTTAGAAATATTCTTTTTTTCTATCACTAATTGGCACTTCATATCATTTTCTCTAAGTGGCTCGTTAAATTTCGGCAACGGAAATATAGTACATTATTCAACATAAACATAAGTTGCTTTGTGGAAAAATGCACAATCAATGAAAAGATTTACCGATAGTAGAAGATTTTTTTATTATCAAAACCTTAAAGCCTTGTTTTTTTTTTGGTTTTGTTCATCTTGATAGCTCCTTTTTTAGAGAAGATTTACGCTAGGACATGTTTACACTTAGTCTTATGTAAAAAATAAAAGTAATGTGGTACTTTTTGGCGCAATGTAGTTATAGGGCTTTAAGATTTTTTTTTTTTAATTTTATCAAGAAATGTAAAATTTGGTAAAAAAATATAGAAGCAAATTATTAGTACATTTTATAGGAAATTTTAAAAAGCTGTTCAGATTATTTTTTAAAATAGAAAAATTTAAATAAAATATTTTAAAGAAATCTGAGGAAATTTTGAAGATGAATAAAAAACGCAAAAAATAATAAACGCTTTTTTTAAAGTGCAATGTCCAAATATATTTAAAAATATATATACAAATTTTTAATTAAAACACATTTAAAACACTGATGGGGTTTAAGACAATAAAGATTTTTTTGTTTCCCCAAAGTTGTCCTCTTCTACAAAATGCATAAAATTTGGGTCCATTTTATAATCTTTAAACCACAGACCACAAACACCAAACTTTATTAATTTAATTTATTTATTTAAAGATGAACTTAACAACACAAAACACTCTAGGTAATTACATGTAATTCAAATAATTAGGACTTAAAAAATTTTTTTTGTGTAAAGTAAAGTGTATTGGCCACGAAAGTTTATACTGCATAATTAAATATTTCTATTGGGATCATAAAAAGAATAAAGGTCAAAGTTTATTTTATTACAAACATATGTTTGTGTGCAATGTATATTTACTATTATTCAAAAGGTAATATAACCAAATAGATCAGGAGAGTAGGATAAATAGCACACACGCTTCTCGCCCAGGGGTAAACACATAAGTAAACAAAGATTTAGTGGGTTAGGATCACTTAAAAAGTTCAAAATAAAATGAAAAAACAAGTAAAGCAATGACAGGGATAAGCTTATGTACATTTTTATGGGATAAAAAAAAGCAAATCGTAGCGAGACCCTGGCTGGTCTTTCTATTTCTATACTCCGAACTTGCCATTCGGAAATTCGATTATAGCCGAGAAAACTTACCAAGTAGAGTTTAAAAAGATTTTCTATTATAGACGGGAAATTTATTTTCTAAGGTGTTACGGGGGTTTTTTTTTTATTTTTTTTTAACTTTTTTTACCATCCTTCACCTTTAAAATTTTTTAAAAAAAAAGGTAAATTTTTAACCTTTTCTGTCAAAAACCCCTTTATTTTAAAATGTTTAAAATTGCTCCCTTTTTAATTTGAAATTTTTTTTGTTGGTCATTTTTAAATTTTTAATTTAGGGGACGGACGTGCTATGCTTTGAAAGGGAGGGCCCCCAAGAGAAAATTAGCTTACTAGGAAAAAGCAAATTGCCAAGGCTATAAAAACTCAATCTTAATGATTCCTGTGTGATGGGTTCTTCGTGTCGGGGAAGGCTGCAGAAATCGCATCTGTCATTTAACTCCAAACACCCTGCGATTTTGCATTCTCATAGTCACCTTAGCAAATTGGTTATTAATGATGCTCATTGGAAAACCCTACACGGCGGAAACCAGATAGCATTAGCATACATTCGGCAAATGTACTGGATCGTCAATGGGAAAAGAACAGTAAAACTAACATTAGAAAATGCATAAAGTGTATTCGATTCAAGGCCCAGACAGCCGAGCAATTAATGGGACAACTTCCGACAGCACGAGTTACACCATCAAAACCATTTTCCCACTCTGAAGTTGACTACGGTGGACCATTACAAATCAAGACGACCAAGGGCAGAGGCAATAAAAGTAACGAAGGTCTACATTGTCTTTTGACAAAAGTTCATTGGGCTTTGATCTCTCTTTCTTAGAAAAAAAAAAATCAAAAGAGATACTTGATTTGTTCGTTTTATACTTTTTAAAAGCGACACTTCTTTCTGTATTATAACAATTGCGCAACGCGAAGAAACAAAATAGACTAGACTAGCTTGGTTTGGTGCACGCCGCAATAGCGAGGGCGGCGGCGGCGGGGGCAATGCCCATTCCCCCGCTCCCCGCACTGCGGCGGACTAAGCAACAGTGGCGTAGCTACACCCCCGCTGGCCCCCGCAGTGGCGAGGGGGCCCATAAACGCAAGGGGTCTGGTAGAGCCCCGGCCGCATATTTGCATATTTTGCATTTTTAGGGGGCCCTTGCTCCAAAGTTGCAGGGGGGTCCAAATTTTGTAGTTACGCCACTGCTAACCAACTATCGTTTTCTACAATCGGCGCGGTGCATGTAATTTTTTTCTGTTGGACAAGTAAGATGGATATGAATGGGGAGGGGGTCCGGACCCCCTAACTCCCCCCCTTATATACGTCCGTGGTAGGGGGGTTTAATTTTAAGTTTTTGCGATTCGCAATATTTGAAATGTGGGCAGCTAGAAAATTCGCTTTGTCTTAAGATTTTGCAAAAATTGAAGACCACTAGCATGCATATTGATTAACAAAGTATTATAAATGTGTATTTAAACAATACACAGAGGAAAACCCAGCATAAGACACTATATTGTTAAAAAAAAATTAAATATAAATAACACAAAAAATAGTTTTACAGGAGATAAATGAATTAGAACCGCAATCTGCTAAATACCATTTCAACACTTCCATCTGGCATCTTGCTAAAAGTTGCAGCACCAAATCCCTAGAAAATTCGCAACGATATGAAAAACCAAAAGAACCGGTGGAAAAATGCGAATTTGTAATTTGCAAATCAAATTTCGCAAGTGTATGAACTAAGCTATGGACGACTTTTAGAGTTTTAATAAAAAAATAATTCTTACTTGACTTACATACCTATTTTTAAAAGGATCTTTTGCAAAATGTGGAAAATTTATATTCGGTAAAGAATCAGTACGACTTTAAAATATAAATAAGGTATTAACGTCACCACAATAACAAAGAAATTGCAATTCCTCCATATCGTAAAACAAAATCAATGTTTTAAAACAATAGTTTAAGATTAAAGGGTAAAATAAAACACATTGTAAACTGGATTAAACGAAATATATTAAACATTCTGTGGCGAGACACCATTAAAGATATGTGTTCATATTGTCTTAGATAATAAACTACTACTAAAGATTTTAAATTTTATAATCAGTCGTTATAAATAAATAACACATTTGCAACATAAAAATACTAGCTTTTTCTTCTCTTTTACTTTTGTAACAAAAAAAAATACTGTTTGTTTTTAACATTTATACATCTACATACACATAAATGATATTTTTGAGAGATTACTATATTGATAGCTTCAATAAGACCGGGTGCGATATTTTGTTGCGTCTGTAGGTTTTGCTATACAGGTGTAAAAAATAATTATTTACCGTAGATGCCTTACAAAAGAAAAAATCGATTTTTTTCGAGAAAAAGAGGAAATAACAGACGAATTGCCCATTATTTACGCACTCTAAACCTTTTAAAGGTGCGTCTCCATTTAACGCGGCTGCCATCCGCGACGTGTTTGTTATCGTTGCCGCGGAAAGTGGATACCAAAAAGGTGCGAACACTGCCGTCGTAGAGCCAATTAGATTGGTCAAATGCGGCAAAGCTATAGCAAACAGTGGTTTAAATAACATACTTGACTGAACAAAACCCATTTTTATCAATCAAGTAAAAACAAAAGGTAAACTATTTGATAGAAAGACCTTTTATATAACAAAAAATAAAAGGTAGATATCATAGAGAGGCGGCGTAAAGGGAGGGCTGTGGGGGTGGTCCGCCCTCGGTGCCAAGCAGCAAGGAGTGACAACATGGTGACAACTCACGCGGCACTCGCGTAGCTTAGTATAATATAGTAGCGACGAGGACGGTGCGGGCAGAAGTAATTTCGGCTCTTCCCTCCCAGTGACGGTTCCCCCACTGGGTCATTTAGTCAATGACCTCCCAATATTTTCTACTAATATTTCCGAATAAAAACATAAAAATGATATAAATGAAAAAACATATTTTTTTTTCAATATTTTAAATTTCCCCTTATAAGTCTAAGCATATAAACTCGTTGACCGATTACTGGATTCCACAAGCTTCGCGCAGCGATATCCAGATCGTTGACAGATTTAACGGAGAACTAGACCATCGGTACAAGGCAATGGATGACATTCTCTTAACATTTGGTGTTATTCAGCCTAAAACACTGCTTACGTCAACAGAAGAAGAACAACGTGGTATAGTTTTAAATCTGACGAAAATCTATAATGAATTTTCTGCAGAGGATATGATTTGGAGGTTTTACGACTAAGGCGTCATTTAGAAGCTGCTAGCATTTCTTTCCAAGAAGCGATCCAATGAACTACCTTGGAACTTCTAAAATTCATTGTGCAACGGGACTTTTCTGAGTCTGTTCCAAATCTAGCGCTGTCTAAGATTTTTTTTTAACTATTTGTGTTTCGGTAGCATTTTGTAAAAGATATTTCTCTAAATTAATATTGATAAAATCTTACTGAGGATCAACAATGAGCCAAGAACGCGACTTACGAATCTTTTCATATTATCCATTGAAAAAGACAGGAAAGTAAATTTTGACAAAGTAATCGAATATTTTAGCAAAATAAAGTCACGTAAGCATGTTAGTGATTGATTCGTTGTTTTATTTTGGAGGTGCACAATAGAAAACCGCCCCGGGAATTAAATCAATGCTACGCCGCCACTAATATGTTTTATTAGATTCATTTTATTTTTTAGTGCGACTGTTTAACCTAAACATGTTGGGTATAATAACTGCAAGTATTGTAAAAATACCTTTTTGTAGTGCTACTATACCCTTAGTAGGTGAATAAGATAGGAAACAAAATTGGAATATTGTCTTTCGAAATCCAATATTAATAAAATGTCATACCTCTGCAAATTAGGATATACGTTAACTGCAATAATAGGTGTCTATATACCCTAGTAGGTATATGCTCGAAGGTTTTATTTGAACTAAATATAATCACCTATTTTCTCGATTCCAGTTATATTTTAAGAGACAACGGATAATTATTCTTTATACCTGTAGATGTTAAAAACATTGAAGTAGCATAATAAATGACCTTTTGCTAACTCTGCCAAGGTATTACCAGTTGGGCCTGCCAATATTTAATATTATGACAGAGCCTACTATAAGAGAATAATTTTTGTTATCTAAAACTTTTGGTTAATATCTTATTTATGAATTTTAAAAGTTAATATTATATAATTACATTTAATTGACCTATTCAAAAAAAATAATTATGATATTTTTTAGTTTAGTTGTAGTCAAAATACCATTTCTAATATATATTTATTTTTTTAGTTCTGTTTGGTTTTATAACAACTATTATAGTTTTAATAATACCATACCAATACTTTGCTCCAAGTACATCCTAAGGAATTTTTAAATTAAATTTAAAAATAAATTATTTGTGATAAATAAATATATTTCAAGAGATCATAATAATTTACTTCAAGTTTTTAAAAATATGACTATCTTTTTTTTTCGTAACTTAAAGTGCCCAAAAAAAGGAAATAAGTTTGTTTATTACACCAATCTAATGGAATAATGTTTGCACTTCTAAACCACATTATAATAATAAAAATGTTATTACTAATAATAAATTATTTAATAACGTTAAATTAATTTAAAATATTAACATTTGTTTGTTGTGTTTAACACGTTAATTTAGAAGAAGAAATTTTAATTAATAATTACTAAAGGTTCCTTGTGAAACATTCTTGTTATTTTGTGTTAAACTAATTTGCCCTAAATTCCCTAATCCATTAAAAGCAAGTTTCACATAAAACAACTTTAAAATTATTATTTTTCAATATTTTTGGGTTCATACGGTTCTGGTAATGTAAAAATTCATAAATAACATATAAACCAAAAAGGGTAGATATATTTATTCTTAAACATTAAGAGGGTTTTATTAATTAATAACAATTACCTAAAGTTACTTGGACAATAAACTTTTTATAAGACAACAAGAATAACAATTTGACAAATATATTTTTTTCGAAAAATATACGTGTTTATTAGTAGAATGGAATTAGACACTTAATATTTTAGGCATGATAAAAGATTTTGAGCATTAAACATTATATAGTAAAGGTTTAAGAAAAAGGTAAACTAGTGTCTGTGTTCAGGATTTTGCTACAGACAATATAAAATATTGTTCCTCGACAATACAGTTTTCTAAAATGATATATATGTATTTGGTTTTTATTCGATATTTGCATAAAATGATTTTTCTAACATCAGCATTATTGTCAAAATAGTGTTGTAAATAACACAAAAAGCAAGAATTTTATTATTAAATGCTGTTTTCTGAATAACTATTAAGTCATCACGTACATATACAGAGCACTCGGAAGATGCGTTGGGATACTTGTAAAAATAATTCTATATAAAAAATATAAAATTTTACATTTTTTAATACAAGGACTTAAAGTTAAATTTTTGTTTCTCTTGAATCCTCCTAAAAACCACTTTACATTAAATTCATTTTTTTTTATATAAAATTATAGATATTAATTTTACAATCTTTAAAAGTAGGCAACTTGGCATATTTAGTGTTGAAATCTTTTTCAAACCTTTAAGTACTTTAATATGGATGTAGTTTTAGATACTTAATATGTCATTTTTTACAAGAAATTGTTGTCAAAGAAATTTAAAAAAATATAGTTTCCTTTAGTGGTGAGATAAAAAACTAATTGTTAAATAGGACTGTGGGAAATATCAAATTCATTAGGTAGACTAAATTTTAAAATTAATAGTTAAAAATGTATCTTTAATGCAATAAAACATAAACTTAAAATCTAACTTAAAAATTATTTCTTCAAATAAACTTTTTTCGAGCACTTTGTATATTAAAAAAAATATTTTGTATTTACTAGTTTAACCAATGAGCTGTTAAGTTAACTGGAGAAAGCATCGATTTGGCATAAGCGTGGCATCATAAACGCACTAGCGATGAATGAAACCTCTGTAGTACTCAAACAATAAAATCCACCAAAACCAGTGAAAATGGTTACTACAGATACTATTTTGTCGTAAAGCGTGGCGGCTGCCAAGTATCTTTCTGTTTTATTTACTTGATAGTATATTATAATTAAATTTTACTTAATTTATTCCTAAAATTACATCAAATTAAGCTCTACTATTGTATTTTAAACTGTGCGTAATATTTGTTAAATTTATTACTATAAAGTATTACACAGAAAAGTAATGATGTCAAAATACTATTTTGTTTTTGGACAGCTACTAATAAAGGCGGGACAACGTGATAACAGCGCATTTTTCGCAAAGGCGCACTTCGGCCAACGACTAATAGTCGTTGTACTTCGGCCACCTTCGGCTTCGCTCGACAGATGACACATTAAATATGGCGTTTTAGTATAAATGTTTTTTGTTGTTTTGTGGGTTATTTTTGGGACAATTGTTTAAATTTTAGTTTTGTGTAAGTACCTTTAATAAATTAAAATGGTAAGGCAGTGCCAAGTGTCTAAAGTATCGGATATGATTCCTGGATTATCATTTCATAAGTAAGTACAAACTATACTTGCTATTCTTTCGCCAATAATAAACACAAACCATGCTGGGCGCAGCTCTCGATTGCGTTTATGAATGAAATGCTTTCTCTATCTATATGCCAGCTCATTGAGTTTAACAGAGTAACTATTTAAAATATATTTAAGTTTTTGAATTTATTCTAATTAACTTTGTTGTACAACACATTGGATGGCATTTTTTATTGAGTGTGAGGGGCGGCGGGTAATCTGTTTTTTTTTTCCAATAAATAAATTATAAACCTAATTTTAGTTGATGGTTATCCTATGAGTTTATGCGGTACGGAAACTTCTAAATTTGTTTTAAAAATTAGTTTACTTTAAACAATTTTGTTTTTTTTTAAACGCTTAAAACATTGATATTTAAAAGCTTTTAAATTTTACAAGGCTGTTTTAAAAAAGGTAACCTATTCCTGTGGTAAACATCAACTCATATAGGCCTATCAAAAAGTCACATGTTAAAAATTAGAATTGTCATTTTACTAAATGAAGTGCAATTGTATTTTTACTCAATGACATTAAGGTGTTTTTTTTTGTTCTAAAGATTAAATTTTCCTTTTGCAGTCTCTAGTTTTTCTAATATGTTTTGTGCTATAGATACAAAATAAGTGGGTGTTCCTTTTGTTTAGTCTAATTTTCTGTGGATATAAATTTTTACACAGATTCTGTGTACATTCATAATTAGAAATAAACGTTTTTAAAATTTTTCTCATTGCTATTACTTAAAAGCAATCTTAGTCAGAACAACATTATATACCATTCTATAATATTTGAATTTTTATTTTTTTTAATTGGAAAAATTTGAAAATGTATTTAGCTGTACGTAGACCTGATATTTTCTAAAAATATCTAAGAAGGGGGTTATTTAACACTGGCTAGTAAGAAAAATATTATTTTGCAAGTGTAAATATTGAAGTTTATATCACACACATGTAAAGAAGATTTTAAATGTAAAATTGAATATATAAAGGTAAATAGGTATCTTACATAATATTTCTAATATTAAACTTACGTTCGAAGGCATTTAAAGCAGAATTTACGTATATATGTCAATAAACTTTTTATTTAAAGTAATCTTTAGCGATAAGGGCAGCATTATGTGCTATTATTGTTAATTTATATAAAATAAATAAATAATTAAAGCAAATATATTGATAATAAATCATAAAACTAAACGGTATGAATTTTTTTTGAGCTAATAGTTTTTATTTTTTTTATTTCCAGTTTAAAACAATAGTTTTATGTGCTAATATCTGCTTTAAATACTATTCTTCTGTAATATAAGTTCGAAATTTAATTATTTAAAATATAATTGTAAGTTATTTGTGTCTAATTTTAAAACTTAAATTAAAGCCTTCTTATATTTTAGATACATTCTATTTGGCACACCCTGTACGTGATTGCAACATGATATAACTATACAACTTTCGATAACTTTCTTTACATATCACAAGTTGATTCTTTCTTTGGTACATAAATATGTTTTTTTATATTTTTAAACTATAAATAGGAAGTTGTAAAAATACTAACAATATAATAACATTTTAGGTATAAGAACAATAATAATTCCATAACAAGTTGTTTTTACCCTACGTCTTTATGGTGCATTTAATAATTTAAAATTAAATATTTTTTTAATTTGGCACTTATTTATATAAAATCATTATTTCTATAGGTTTCAACTTTAACCGCAAATTAGCTTTTGTTACAGTCAGAGGATCCTACCAAGATTTATTTTGACAGCAGACTTGCAAAACGCGATTTGTTAAAATTTTAGATGGTTAAACCACAAGCTTTTAAAATGCCTTAAAGTTCTTATATACCTGTTGATTAAAGCATTTACTTTAAATTAATGCATTATTTTACACAATTTTAAGAAAAATCTAGGAAGAGGCTCCATAAAAGCGTTCATTACATTATTTTTGAGTTGAGCAAGGTATCTTAAAAACTGATGTTATTTTTAACACTAAAACATGTAACTAACTAATTATCTTTAACAAGTAAACATTAAAAGTTTATATAAAATATTAAAAGTAAAGCTAAAACATTAACCAGTCATACAGGGGTTTTTTAGTTGGGGTTAGTTGTGTAATCCTTTATTTTAATAAAATAGCAGGTTTTATGCTAATAGCAATAATTAATAATTTGATTTCTCTATGTAAAAAAATATTAAAGAAAAAATATATATCTACAAAAGTTATATTATTTTAAATAATTTGTGTTTATTAGCACAAACTTATTAACCTAATTTTATTTTTAAAAAAATTGCTTTAATGATTTTTTTGAGATCCGATGTATTTTACAAGTCTGCTTTCTAATTATATAGTGGATTTCATTAATGCCCCCCCTTTCTTTATTTTTTGAACGGATAAATTAAAAATATTAAAACTTAAGGTATTGTAATCGATGCATAAATACTATATTTTAGAGTAAAACTGACAGATGAAAATTTCAATATGACTGCTGGGCGCCATCTTGAAAAAAAATTAAATAAAGCTCCTGACGAGTACTTTACAACCCTACCATACAACCTGTTATTCTCTGTCGTATATCCAATATTGAACCAGGTTTCGTACCTGAATATTTACATAATATTTAAATTTGAATATTCCATAATATTTGTTTTAGTGATGAGTGTACATTTTTTCTCAACGGTAATGCTCATAAACAAAATTGTCGTTATTGGAGTGACACTAATCCTTACGTCTTCCGGGAAACTCAATATCCAGAAAAAAACAACGTTTGGGCAGGGATATTGGGAAACCATATTGTGGGGCCTCTATTCATCGAAAAAAATTTACCAGGGCAACTGTATTTGGATATGCTGAAAATTACTATTGACCCTCTAATAACCAAAATTGTCAAAGTGAATCTTAATCAATTTGATATGGATATTGTATTCCAGCAAGATGGAGCTCCATCACACTACTCCAGACAAGTTCGGAACTATTTAGATGAAAATTATCCCGGTCGTTGGATTAGCCATCGAGGACATGTGGAATGGCCAGCTCGCTCGCCAGATTTGACACCTCTGGACTTTTTTTAATGGTGCTATTTAAAGCAAAAGGTATACAAAACTGAGCCTGCATTATTATTGGATATACACCAGAGAATAACAAAAATTGAAAATGTTCGGCGTGAAATTTCACACCGACTGTTCTTGTAGTTCAAACCACTGTATAATATCTCTACAATATTGCTTTTACAACACTTAATTTTGTTATTTGCCCCCAAATTATAACAAAAATGTATGGCCTTTGTTACTACCCATAATCAAATAGGTATTATGAATACTTAAAGTATATCATTCTAAAATTAATTATAATAAAAATCATAAGATTTTTAAGCAAAAATGCTTGTAAGTAAAACTGTTTAACCTTTGGTTTGGGTCTATATAAAGACTATTTTTAAACCTGGCGTTTTTAATAAAAATCTGTATTTTAAAGCACAATAACTTGCTATGGAATATTTCTAGAATTAAAAAAATCACAGGTAATTGACGCTAAACAACCATATATACAAACCCTTAACAAGATGATAAATATTCCACATATTTTTGAATATTTTTTTAATTTAAAATCACATTGAAAAATAAGCCTTTACCTAAGTTTTACGCAATTCCATAAGACATTTATTTAAACAACATACGTATATTGACTTTCCTTAATAAAAATGGAATTTAGTGTTTAAAAGAAAAATAATTCTAAAAATGTATTAAAATGTATTAAAATTAAATTAAAAAGTGGCCACGGCGCTAAACAACTGTATATATAAACACTTATGTTTAAATATATTACATATTTTACGTATATTCAGTTACTTTTAATTTAAAATCATCTCAAGAAAATAAATCCTAATTATAAAATATTTTTTTTTATTAAAGTATATATATTTTTTAATCTTTTAAGTACGAGTACACACGACTAATAATTTTAGGGTCTAAAAATTTTATTTCTTTTAATAGACTCTAAAAAAAATTTCAATATACAAAACATTTTAGCTAAAGCCCAAAAAAACTCAAAAAGATATTGTTTTAGCATAAATATTTACATTTTTTTTGTTCTTGGTTACCAAACATTTTTTTGGGTAAAGGCATATTTGAAACACTTATGAACAAGAATGCAAGATAAAAGAGAACCTATTAATATTAGCTTTTACTTGGAGATTCTTTTGCAATAAGTTACATGAAAAACAAATATCATTTACTATGGTAGCAAGCATATGAAATGTGTTTTATGGTATCTACGATGAAAAATATTACCATTGTAGATATTTAAAGCCCAATTCAAAAACACCTAAGCACATATATTTTAGGTACATTTACATATTTCCAGGCCAAATAGTTTAAGCTACATAAAACTTGCAATGAGTAGCCCTTAAACGCTATTAGCAGTAAACAATTTTTACCAACCTCGTACATTTGCCAGTTTATAAGTTATGTCTAACAATGTTTAATCATTAAGAACTAGGATATTCATTTTATCCCCTTGTTGAAAAAAAATTAATAATCTAGTTTACAGACCAGCCGTAATAAACTTAAAATGGTATTAACTATACTGTCCCGCAAAATTAACCGAACAAAGAAAATTTTGTTTAAATTTTATCCTAAATAACTTTTTTAGTATTGTATTAATTTTTATAATTTTTTGTCGAGTTTAAGTCCGTTTTATTGTCATCACTTTGTTACATCGAAACTTTAAAAATTTCAAACGGATTTGTTGTTATACAGAGGTTAATAATAAGTTGCATTTTACTCTAAACGTTTAAACACCCTGTGGAAAAAAGTCACAACCAAAATAATGATTCTTTTTGCGAAATTTTCAAGCCCCATCTTTTTTAAACAACTTGTTTTTTTTTTTTTATTCAAACCGATATCTGTATTCTTAAAGAAAAAACACTGGTTTAAATAAAATAATTTAATAATTATTAGCAACACAAAAATTAAAAAAAAAAACATGGATAATGGCGGTATTAAGGTTTTTTTCATTTTTTCTAAAATCTAGTATTTCATCCACAAGCTTCAATAACACCTCTCATCTTTTTGGGTATAGATTCAATTAAAGAAGCAACCGCGTCTTGGGGTATTCGTTGCTACTTATTTGTCAGTGCTTGTTTTAACGCAGCCAAAGTTTGAAACTCGCCGTAGTTCTGCCTTACTCTTCTTCCTAGTGTATCCCGTATGTGGTCGATAGGGTTGAGGTCCGGACTTCTTGGGGGCCAGTCCAGTACATGAACGTCAACGTCGATTAAATATTGCCTCGTTATTTGTGCTATGTGCGGTCGAGCATTGATGTACATCAGGATAAAATGTTCTCCTATAAATGGCTTATAAGGTACCACATGTTCTTATATGCACTTTCTAATGTATCTATTAGCGTTAATACCCTCTTGAAGTGTAGCAAGGTCTGTACGGGCTTCCAAAGAAATACCGCCCCACACCATCACCCCTCCGCCACCAAATTGCACTCTAGAAGAGATACAACATTGAGAGTATATCTTTCTCCGGGCCTTCTCCACACTGACGTCCGTCAGGTAAATATCTCGTAAAACGAGACTCGTTTGTAAAGAGAACATTTTGCAATTTGTCTATGTCTCAACCTGCATGAGTTCGAGCAAATTCCAGGCACTGCTTTTAATGACCTGCACCTAATCGAGGACCTCTAGCAGGTACACGAGATGTTAGATTCTGTTCTGCTTAGCTTTTGCGTACGGGATCAGGTAAAACTAAGGTACCGTGAACATCTATCAGTCTTTTAATCAAAACTGGAGCAGAGGCTGTTCGCTCTCAAAGAACCTGATGCCAAAGAAATCATTCTTCAGCTGCGTTTGTGGCTCTTCGTCTTCCCTGACCAGGGCTTATCGTTTTTAAATACACGTTTACGAAACAGCTCCAAAACACACTTAAAATAAACTTCAAAACCTTAAGAAAGTACAGTAAAAATAAATCTGATATTTGTTGACAAAAATCTTTTTGCCATGCTACGGTGCCATGGAAACTGCTAATTCTTATGTTATAACCAACCAAGCCAACTTTGCAATATTTTTTTTATTTTTTTTTTGTTGCTAATAAAGCATTATTGCATTATTTCTTTTAAATCCGTTTTTTCCTTTAAGAATACACAGATCGGTATGAATTAAAAACAAGTTGTTTAGAAAAGATGAGGCTTAAAAATGTCACAAAAAGAATCAAATGTAATTTTTTTCCACAGGGTGTTTAAACGTTTAGAGTAAAATGCAACTTTTAATTAACCCATGTATAACAAAAAAGTTGTTAGAAATTTTTCAAGGTATAATATAAAAAATGATGACAATAATACGGCCTAAGACGCAACAAAAAATTATCAAAATTGATGCAATACTAAAAAAGTTATTTAGGATTGCATTTGAACAAAATTGTCTTTGTCCGGTTAATTTTGCGGGCCAGTGTAGATCATTTCCTTATACCAAAATTTTGGGTAAAGTGTAGGGGAAAATATTTGCTAAAACAATGAACAAAGAGTTGTAGGTATTTTTATAAAATTGGACAATTAATTTTCATTTTTAAAAAAAGATAACCTTGTTTTAAAAAAAAATTAAAATTATTTTTCAAATAAATATAGTTCAATAAAGAAATAGGAAAAAATATTAACGGTATATCTGAAAGTAAATGAAATTTGTTATCACTTTATACTTACTGTAATCTTGTATATAGTGCTAAAAAATATAGTTTAGGATTAGAAATATGAAATATATTCCATATTAATAACAATAATGCTGGGTACAGTTTTTAACAGTAGCTACTCTATTTTTACCCAATTACAAATCTAAACACAGTACAGTATAACTTAAAAATTATTTTTCCTAATAAATAAAGGAAAGATAATTTTTTGATATAAAGCTGTGCCTTATTACGACTACTCAAAAATTATTATATTAAGATTGTCTTCTTGTTGCTGCTGATAAGAGTCGTAAAATTTAATATAGGGAATGGAAAAATCAGTATTGTATTTATTTTTCACAGCAATACTTCATCCATCCTATGACAAAGATGCATAACACCCTTGTTTGGAAGAAAATACAATGAATTTTTTCTAAAACCACTTTTTTACCAGGGAGTCGGACCTCCTAAAAAATAAAAATATCAAATAACTTTTTAGACAAATAATTATATATGTTTAGGAAATGTAGCTGCATTATGTATCCTAAATTATTTTTAAAATATAATTTAAAATAGTAAATAATATCAAAATTACAGTCATAATTATTTAGTCCACTACTATTTAAAAGTTATGGAAATGTAAAAAATTAGTTCAAGTAAATTTATACCTTAAACGATTAACTACAGATATTGCCACATTTATAACATATTAACACTTTCATTAAACAAGAAGATCTTTTGCGTAGTCTTAAAACAAACCACATAGTAGCTGCAAAATAATAGAATTTAATGACGCTTTGAATAATTTTTTCTCTTAAATAGAACTTGGTCTGTAAATCAGGTTTTTAGCGGTATTTTTTACCTGTGAAAATAAATACCACTCCGAAAGTGCCATATTAGAATAATATGTTGATTGTTCGACAATTGCAAGGTCCATTCAGTAATTTTTTACAGGATGGCAGCATGTAACTTAGGAACTGCTGCATTTTTCTGCAAAAACAATATATTTTTTTGAGTTAACAAGTTTATGATATTCTATGACAACAATGATATCAAATGACAACATTCTTCATTACAGAACTTATACGTAAGGTGTAATCCTGTAGATTATTAAATCTTCAGTATACATTTTATAGCATTTTTAAGTCGTTGTACTTTTATCTTAATGTTGCTCTTTCTTTTACTTCTTGTTTGCATTTAGGTATATTATTAATAAAATTATTTATTATGATATTAATTTAGTGTTTTTTAGATATTTTATAAATATAAAAACCAAAATTTTATTTAACATATAAAGACGGTCTAAGATTTGTAAAAGAGTAATTAGTCTACATAAATCAAATTATATCTGTTTTGTTTTGTACATAGAAATCAGTCCAATCTTGGTTTTTCTAAAATGTTTTTTTTTTGCATTATTTTGTAAAGAAAATAGCCATTAAATTTATTTTAAAAATTTACAATGTCATTGGACCTTTAAAATTTCTATCTTAATTAATATATTTGATCAAAATTTGGTATAAAACTAATTCTGTCAAACATACAAAATTAAACACAAGCCGAATTTTAAAATTAAGAGCGACTTTGCAATTGGAATACATCTATACATTTTCCCAACCTGTGAAAAAGCAATTTATGGGCTAAAGCATTAGATTTTAGGGCGAAAATAGGGTTTTTCCCCAAATAATTTAAAAACAGGTGGATACATAATAATCACCTAATACTCAATTGTGATAATGTTTATAAATTTAACAACCGCTATGGACAATTTATTACAGGAAAACGTGTTAACTCGTTTTAATCAATCTTTGTAATTTTGTCCAACTAGAATTAGCCTGGCTAACTTTATATACTGACACCCCCTTAAAAAAATCAGTGCTTTTGATTTGCTAGAAGTCCAAATGACACTGACATAAATACGTATTATGCAGATAAACACTAATTTCATGTAAGATTTTTATCCTAACCCTTTTTAAAATAAAAATATACCTATCCTGATACTTAAAAAAACCTATAATTATTTCTTAACTTTTACCAATGCTTGATTGAGACGTCAGTCTTCCCGTTCGTGGCTCCAAAATTAAAGAAGTGGCATATAACTGATCGTCGTCCATCATTAAAGATGTATCCAGTAAATAGTTTGATACTCGAGTCACTAAGTCTATTTTATAGGATGTTTGTTGGTAGTGGCGGATCTCCCGAATTATGTGCGCTATCTAAAAAAAAGGTTGATTACGTATATAAAAAGGCCAACATTTTTTATAAGTCAGTTTATTTAGTTTTTAAGTACTTAATATTAATGGACTAATAAGAGCTAGTTTGAAAACAAGAAATAAAAAAAAATGACATATGGGGTAACGTTGGACGCAGAATGTTTCAGGAATCAAAAATGTATATATATATATATATATATATATATATATATATATATATATATATATATATATATATATATATATATATATATATATATATATATATATATATATATATATATTGGCATGCGCTCCCTGGGGTAAAAAAGACTTAATTTTTTGAAAAAAGTATATTAGGGGATTATTTTAAATAATTTTTTCTCTTAGATTTAAAATCAGCAGCCCCAAAAACCTCTTAATTCATATTTTCAATATCTCAGCATCATCTTTAGCAGAATTTTTTATTTTTATTTTGTTATTTTTTTAAAAACTCCTTTATTTAAAACTATTACATTAAAATTACAAATAACATTATTTTAGATTTCTGTATTTGCAACATAACTACCTTCTAAAACAGTACACTCTTCAACAATTCTTTCTAAACGTATGTTCATTTACTTTTCTTAAAGTTGGGGGAGTAATTTCCTGACAGGAAACTTCAGGAAAAAATTAGTTCTGGTTATTTAAGAAATTTTTTCCCAAACTTTAAGAATATTTAAAAAGTGTATTGTTTTAGAAGGTAGTTATGTTGAAAATACAGAAATCTTAAAGGATGTAAATTATTATTTTGATATAATGGTTTGAAATAAAGGATTTATTAAAAAAATTACAAAATAAATGTTTTTTTTCTCTGCTAAAATTAGCTCTCGAGATTTTAGGAATATGATTTAAAGGGTTTTTGGTAATGCTGATTTTAAATCTGACAGAAGAAAATATTTAAAATAAGCCACAATATAATTTTCCAAAAAATCAAGTTTTTTTTACCCCCCAAGACCGCACGCCAATGGTAAATAAAAAGCGTTCACTAAGCCAAATCCTTCATTTTATTATACAAATACCACCAAAATTTAAAAAAAAATCGCACTATTAATAACGGAGATATCAGGGTGTATTCATGTATTTATGTAAACACGGGACATATATATATATATATATATATATATATATATATACTATATATATATATATATATATATATATATATATATATATATATGTATATATATAATATATATATATATATATATATATATATATATATATATATATATATATATATATATATATATATATATATATATATATATATATATATATATATATATATATATATATATATATATATATATATATATATATATATATATATATATATATATATATATAATTATTTTTTAAGTAAGTTTGAAAAATAACATTTTAAATCCCGTATTCAGACAAAAGAATGAAGTTAGTTTAAGAATGAACAAAATATTATGCACTTTTTTGTTTAAGTTTTTTTATAACGATCTTTTGTTATGAGAATTTTTTTCTAAATTAAGATATGTTAGTTTAAAAAAAAACTATTAAAATCGTCCAAATTTAAAAACGCCCTGTTTAATTACGTTTTTTTAACCATATTAAATTATAAAAGCTGAGGCTCAAAATATACTGTACCACTTCAACTCTCCTTATATCTATCTAGAAAGGGTTTTTACAACAAACACATACAAATTATTGACATTTTTTTTAACATTTGTATTAAGAAAAACAAATAAAAATCAAAAAATAATGGTTCTAGGTTAGGCATTAACTTTCTAATTTAAAATAAAGATCGTTTTAAACTTGTTTTAAACAATTATAACTTGACAGTTCCTTAATTTCAAAATAATAAATGGGTTTGATGGCTTATTATAATCTGCCAAATAAAATAATAATATTTTTCTTAGTATATTCTGCTTAGCAATACTTTTTTTTATTTATTAAGACGTACCTCCAAACGAATAATTATTATTTAATAGTAATAAATTTGGCAATTTTATTGAAAATGTACATTATATCTACAAATGTCCTAGAGTTAAGAATAAATTCCTTATATTTTAGTACCTTTTTTTAATAACTTCGCGAAAAAATCAAAGTACAAACTAAATTTACCTACATTAGATTTTTTTATTTGAGTAGAAATGTTTGTTATAAGTAAGTTTTGCATAATGACCAGTTTAACATATAGTTTTTTTTTAGTAGATACATGTGTTTAAGTAACTAACCAGCTTTTGGGGAGTGTTAAGTTTAGCAAATTAGAAATATTTCTCGTGCATTTTTAACGTTCACATACTTGCTCTGAAAATAATTTTAATTTTTAATTTTTTCAGACTCACTAGCACTATGCGTCGTCACGATAATTCACCAAACCGCGAAAACCGTGATTTAGGAGGCGGAGATAGCTCCCCTCACGTTCCACGTGCAAGTGGTGACAGCTCTACGTCAACCTCTAGCATTAATGACATTTACATGACAGACTCCGGCCCTACGAGATCCAATCCGCAATCACCCCGCTCCCGTGGCAATGAGGAAGTCAGACGAGCACAGCCTGAACCTCAAAGACCGAGCTCTGCTGGAAATCCTTCGACTTCCTCTTCTAATAGGAGCCACTGGGGAGGATCATACGGAGGAAGCAGCAACAACTACGGCGGTAGTAATGCTGGGGGATCCCATAACAGAACTAAAAGTCAGAACAGAAGATACTAAAAGGTTCTTGCTGGCGGCGACATGGGGCAAGTGAATAAAAATTTTTTACATTTAAAATTAATTTCTTTAGGCTATTCGGTCTTTAGGTAAAATGTATAAACAATTTTAACTTATAATTTTACATTAGAATTCTTGCCTCAGTAAATAATTAAGTGACTTTATGTTTTTAGAGTAATTTAAATAATAAAAAATAGGTAATTAAACCAAGTTGAAAATAACAAAGAAGGATAAATTCGCATTTTAAATAAATTAAATAAATTGACCTAACAAATAAAAAAGAAGTTTTTTACAAAGGATTTATATTATAAAAATAATTTTAATTCTACAGGCCATTGTATAATTACAAAATTACTTAAATAATACATGCTGATTAAAAGTCTTGATATGCACAACCACCCAAAGCCCACCACAGATCCCCTCCACGGCCCGCTCAAGCCTCCCAGCGATCTTTTTACAGGTATCGATTGTGTAACATATCACACATACATCAAACTTCTTTAAAGTGCTTTCTTTTTCTGTTAACTCCAGTGCCCAACCCTTTTCTACAATATCCCCTTACTTTATCCCACCACATCCATTCTCTGACACCCAGCTCCCCCTCCGAAGCCCCAACATACTCTTTCATGGATATCGATTCCGCAATTCTTTTTATTAAACTTTTTAAAAGCTTTCCTTCTACTTCCCCTACTTTCTAAAGCTTTCTTTTCTCGTCTCCTAACCCTTCCTACTCTCTGTTATTATTTTACTTCCCAGCACCCCCAAGCTTACCCAATACACGCGTTTGCTTTTACTGATTACCCCTTTTTTCTTCCCCTCCCTGCATTTTACCCTTACCTTATCACACCACGCCCCTCAGAGACCCCCTGCACCCTCCCGCCTCCCTGAAACATCCAACACACACTTTTGTAGCCGACTGTATAACTGATCCCATTAAACTCCTTCAATTCCATTCCCTTCTCTTACAAACGTTACCGGGGAAGTATTAAGGTCCCCTACCCTTTATCCAGACCCTGTTTTTCTCTACCCTCCTCATACCCCCGCATACAAATAACCGCAGGGTGAGGATAAGGGTAGGGGATTAGAATACTTTCTCGGTAACATTTGTAGGAGGAAGCAATAGTAGTAAAGGACTTTAATAGGAGCAGTTACACAATCGGTATCCATGAAAGTGTATTTTGGGGCTTTGGGGGAGAGGGTGCGGAGAGGGCTGTGATAAGGTGAGGGCAAAATGTGTGAAGGGGTTGGAGAAGAGGGTAATTAGTAAAAAAAAAAAGGTTTTAAAAATTATTAAAAAAATGTACTTATCGATACCCGTGAAAGTGTCCGTTGAGAGCTTTGGGTAAGCTTGTGGGGTCTGGGGGTAAAGTAATGAGAAAGAATAGGAAGAGGTAGGGGACGGAAATGTAAAAATTTAATGTAGGAGTAAATATTTAAAGGAGTTTAATAATAACAGGTGCAAAATCGATACCCTTAAAAGTGTATGTTGGGGCTTCAGGGGGAGGCTGGGGGCCGGGGATAGGGTGTAGTGAGATAAGGTAAGAAAAAAAGTGTGGAAAGGGGTTGGAAATAGTGGTTGATTGTAAAAAGGTAATGCTTTAAGGAAGTTTAATATGTGTGATACGTTGCGCAACCGATACGCGTAAAAGTTTACTTTGGCGACTTGGGCGGGCAGTAGGAGCCTAGGGTGGGGTTTGGGTGGTTGTGCCCATTAAAACTTTTAATCACCCTGTTAAAAGCTACCACTGTGCAAAATTTAGCCGGAAGTCAATTACCATACTTATTTTTAATACTTTTTTGTTAAACCGTAAAAAGGCAAAATATTTCTGTAATAATTTGTGTATTGTACCAAGTTTGTTTAAAGTTTTTCGTTTAATCTAAAAATTAAATAACGTATTGGTATTTTACATTTAAAAATAGGTTTTCCTTGTTGTTGCTATTTATGCAGCTCAGCATAATTAAAAAGGTTTTATTAATATAAAAAATAATTACTGTATTTTTATTACTATATAAATATATTTTACTTTGTTAAACAAATGAACTAGCTTTTAGGTAAAACCACTATGCTTTTTATCGATAACTAAGATACGGTATGTGTTTTTTTTTAATTAAAAAACAGACTTTTATAGACGACGTCCAATAAACAATACATTATTTGTGCTTAAATGAGCATTAAAATATGACTGCAAGCACATTTAATACGATTTTGATAAAAAAAATAACCAACAAGGTTATTTTTTTTAGCAATTTAGTTTGTTGGGCTGCAAGAGAATTTTAAATTATTTTAGAGGGATATATGTAAAAAACATAAAACAACTAATTGTTATATTTTCTTAAAGATATGTTCTATATTTTTGTGGAGGATTTATGTATTGGAAAGTTCTTGTTAAATACTTACTCGGCTAAAATTCCTTTTTTTATCCTTTCCATGATTAATTCGCTTTAGTGCTGGTCCCAAGATATATAACTAAGTCTGCTTAAAAACTATTAAGTAACTACGAACTGGTAGATTGTTTAAAACAAAATAAAAAAATACCTTCTAAAAAAATTCTAAAAATAAATAATTATATCTACCTTTCGGTGGCAAGTCTACCAGCGTTTTTTAACTTAGAATCAATCTATCTATATACTACTACTAAAAATTAAAGAATATTTGAAATTAAAATTATTTTAATTGTAATATAAAATTTTAGGATATTCTGAGAGCTTCTGCTTACAATTTGTAATCATAATTGGCAATATTCTGTTATTACTGATACATTTATAATTTTTAAAAATAAAAAGGATGCTTAGTTAATTGATTTTAAAATTTTCTAAAATTTCTTCGGCAGTATCTAAAGTAACCATATATTATTTAAATTAATTGATTTTGTGGCCACAAAACTAATAAAACAAAGATAAGTATGGCCTTAATATTAATTAATTTAAATAATACTTTCAAGAAAACGTAAAATTAGCGAACTCACCACCCTCTCTACTTTTAAAAATAACGAATATACTAGCCAAAACAGACTAATAGAGAAACATAGATGACCTATGACTCTGCCCTAAATTCTGACCAACATCTCGCAGAATATCTTAGATTTTTATATTAAATAAAAAATAATTGAATTTTTAAATATTAATACATTTTTAGTAATAGTTTTTTACATTAATTTTATCTTAAAACTGATAGACATGTCATTAAAAGCAAATGAGGTGTTTTGACTTTTAAGGGTTTTGCGATGGATTTCTCCTTTTTTTTAGGCAATCTGTCAGTTCGTAGAGGTCAATGGTTTCTGGGTAGATTCAGTTCTATACCCCGGGAACAGGACTAAAACGGTTTTATCCTGGAGAGTATAAAAATAGGAATTTTTAAAGAGTACCACACATTTTGATATAATTTTTTAATTGGTCACAACCTCATGGCAGCCAAGTATAAGGGTACTTTTCCTAATTTCGTTTGTTTACCGCATGATAGCTTTTATATAAAATTCATACCTTTTTTTTACACAAAAAGGCTAAAATTTTTTGCATTATATGTTAAAATCCGATTCTATACATATTATGGATCCAAAATTTAAATTAAGGTGCCATCACCAAAAGGAATTTTTTTTTTAGTTTTTTAAAAGTTAAGGTTTTGTTACAACAGCCATTTTAACAAACAGCAATTTATATGGTTGTCTATGTTAAAGTGACCCTAAAGGAGCTTGTTTGCTCTTGACAGCTATATGGTCACGGCCAATAAAAAAATTTAACCTCTATTTTATCATCTCTCTCTCTCTCTCTCTTTTAATATTTTTTCCTAAACACAACAAATTAACAAAACTGTTAAAAAACAGTTAATAAATTTTTAATAAAAAGAACTGCCGACCATATTTTATTAGGCCGCCAAGGAATTGTTTTTTGCAAAATTCACTCAGGAGGCATTTTGCAAAAAACAAATGGAAGTTGGAATCACGTTGTTGGATCTTAGACAAAATATTTCCATTACAGTCAATATACCTTCTTGAAGCAAACCTAAAGATTCTTTTAAAATTAATTAATAATTTCTTTGTAGGTAAAACGAACTAGTCAATTTTATTATAAGACACTTATAAGGTTCTTTATTAATTAATTGCGAAAGAATCGTTAGTCTATATTTTAGGAAGATAATATCATAGATACAAATGACTTAAGTTTATATTCGTTTTTGCCAGTTTTTAAATTAATAAAATACTGAAAGTTTTTAGACCAACCCATATGCTAATATGTTATTTATGAATAAGGTACTCTATTATACAACAAAAAAATATTTATATTTATTATTACTAATTATTTACCGGTCTATAGACATTCAATCTGTCATATTTGTGTAGCACTTCTAAAATATGAGACCCGCCAAATAATCTGTGTACTGTTTTTGATTTCGGTGCCAATTTTTAATTAATTTTTTCTTTAAATATGACAGAAAAAATGCATATTTACCGTCTACTGCGACCAGCTAATACCACTGCCTGAAAGATAAATATTTCTATTTTGTTAATTATTATTTTTTAGCCCCTTTTATATTTGTTAATTAATTAATTGTCATGGTAATTCTAATTGTTACTTTAATTTTTTTTAAAATATACCTTAAATCGTTTTATAAAAAGTCCAATATTCGGCAGCATGTTTTTATTTATTACAACATAATTTTCATAAATTACCATAGAATACGTTTTTCCTTGGTTACCTCTCAAAATATGGTTGCAAGTGTACTTAATTTAAAATTCATTAATATATTTTTTTAACAATTTCGTTAATTTATTTTTATACAATAGTCAATTCAAAGCCCGCTTCACGTCAGCGAGTTTAAAATGCACTTTTTTTTCCTTAAAAAAAACGTGAAAAATCGGTTTAATAAAACGTAAAAACTATTTATTTGAAGAAAAAAAGGTAAATAATTAAAATTGATGATCTAATAAAACTACGTCAGTTTTTTTAGGAATTTTTTGTAGCCCTTTTAATTTTTGAGATATGTACGATTTAAATTAAAAATAAAAACGCAAATATTTTAAAAACTAAAAGAGTAACAAAAAAATATAAAAAATAAAAAATATGCCCTTTAGTAGGCTCTATAAAAAAGGTTATACAAACATTTTTAATAAAATAAGTAATAAAGGAGATATAAGCAAATAAGTGATTTTGGCCATTAAAAATTTCGCTAACAACAATATTTTTTGGGTACAAGTAATTATATCAGCTTCGATCCATCAAAAAATTAATTTTAAACATTCTATTTATTAAATCAAACAAACTAATACACATGTGCCTCTAGGCAATGGGGGATAACCGGGTGGCACGGATATTTTATTTATTTTTTTTTAGTCTAATATCTATACCCATTCTACTTAAAACTCTAACCTAAATAAAATTTAAACTTTATTTAAATAAAAAAAAAAATAATAAATAGGTCCCCCTTTTCTTTGGATGTTATATACCTAACAGGATGCTTAACATTTCTCGATCTCCTATGCTATTATATGTATAACTCATCGTTTAAATATTTTTTTTATTTTTATTATTGATTAACATAATTAAATTAATAATTTATAGAATAACTTGTTGAGAATGATCTTGAGAAAATTTTAATCATATTTTTAACACCAAAAAAATTTTTTATAGTTTTTTTAGCATTAAACTTTTAAAACATTTCTCTTATTAAGATATCTACTTCTTCTGGGCTTAAAGCCATTCTTATTTAAATTATGGTATTAACCCGTTTATTTACCATTTTAAAATAAAATCAAATTTAAGTATAAACATTAATTTAACTGAAAAAAAAATTAATTATAAAAGTTAAAAATATAATTAAAATTTTCTCAAGATCATTCTGAACAAGTAACTTTTCTTAAAAAATAATTATTATT
Organism: Listronotus oregonensis; assembly: GCA_019359885.1. NCBI lineage: Eukaryota > Metazoa > Arthropoda > Insecta > Coleoptera > Curculionidae > Listronotus > Listronotus oregonensis. Next base: position 27,773 of record JAHBCN010002550.1, read on the forward strand.
AATATTATTATTTACACCGATAATAAAAATATTTAAACGGTGAGCTATACACATAGCAGCATAGAAAATCGAGAAATGTTAAGCGTCCTGCCAGATATATAACACCCCGATAGAGGAGACACTTATTATAATTTTTCAATTAAATATAGCTTAAATTTTAATTAAGTTAAAGTTTTAAGTGGATCGGAATGGGTACAGTTGTTCGACCAAGAAAAATTAAATAAAATGTCCGTGCCACCAGGTTATCCCCCAATGCCTCGAGGTACATGTGTATTAGTTTGTTTTATTTAATAAATAGAACATTTTGAATTAATTTTAAGATGGATCGGAGCTGGTATACTTACTTGTACCAAAAAGAATATTGTTATTAGCGAAATTTTTAATGGCCAAAATCACTTTTTTGCTTATCTCCTTTATTAATAATTTTATTAAAAATGTGTTTATAACCTTTTTTATAGAGTTTATTAGGGGGCATATTTTTGTTTATTACATTATTTCGTAACGCTTTTGGTTTTTGAGATATTTGCGTTTTTATTTTAAATTTAAATCGGTTATATCTCAAAAAGTAAAAGAACTACAAAAATTTTTATAAAAACAAACTGACGAAATTTTATTGGGCCATAAATTTTAATTATATACCTTTTTTTCCTAAAATCAATAGTTTTTACGTTATATTAAGAAAAAACTAATTTTCACGTTTTTTTTAAGGTAAAAAAATATGCAATTGGAACCCGCTGACCTGAGGCAGCAGTGCGGCTTTAAATTGACTTATGTCCATAGTAATATATAAAAAAATTGTTTCATGCATATCTCTTATTGGCTGGGTTTTTTGCGGTGGCCTCCCGGACTATAATATCAGTGGCCAGGCAAGCACACTACAAATTAACACATGCTCCACATTATTAACACTTAGCATGTAACTTTACAAGTAAGCAACCCTTGATTGCTTGCGTAAATAGCTATATTTTATTGCGCAGTAAAAAGAAAGTATTTTTGAATATTTACACATTTCTTTAAAGGAATTCCTAATTTATCCTAAAAATAAATTAAATAATTTATTTAAAAAATAATTGACAAATACTTTATTAACACTTGCGGCTTTATTTTTACAAGCAACCAAACGAGAAGGTTTCTTTATATTCTAAATCTTTTATTTAAATTGAATGTAAAAAAAAACACATGCAAATGATGTTATCATAAAAAACAAGCTTTTCATTGTTTTCTTAGCAAAAACACTAAGGTAATTTTAGGATTTGGTAGAAGTAGATATAGAGTTCTGTATAAGAACCGTCGCTAAACTTCTTAATTTGATTTTTTAAATTTTAAACAATATTTTTACTTACCTATATAAAAATTAGCTTTAATTAATTTTACTTAATATGTTATATGTTACATGTGCTCTTAGACTCTTAAAAAAAAGGGTTCTGGCCATATATTTTTTTTAATTTTCTTAGTAATTTTACAGAGGTTTTTAATCACCTAAGTAAATAATAATAAAAAATAAAAAAATCTTATCAAGATTTACGAGATGGGTAATGTATTATTTAGAACGATTTTTGAGTTAAGTCATTAAATTTAATTTATTCTTCTTTGCAGATTTTCAAAAGGGTTAAAAAAACTGTAATACAATATTGTCACTAATTAATTTTAAATAATGTTTTTTTTTAAAAAGCGCACTTTTTAATAATCTGATTTCTATTAAAAAATTTATATAAATATGGGGTAAAATCAGAAAAAAGCATTAAAAGGTATTATCCAGATAATACCTGTAAAACAACTAACATTAGTATTACCTCAAAAAACACTCAAGGAATATGTTGGCTCATACATAATTGTAACATTTAAAACATATACCTGACAATTTAAGTCCTTAACGTAATATTTTGCACATGAAACTTGTAAAGTTACATATAATATATTACAAAAAATTAACAAAAGAAAAAATGTTTATTAATTTGCATAAGCTAACATATTACTCTTAAATTACTAATCAGGCGCTGTCATTGGGCTGGCAATTGATTATTGTTCACAGAGCTTTATACGAACACCTAACCTGTAAAGTGTTAAAAGCAATTATTTTTAAAAGTAAATTACTTTATACCAAAAAGATAGTTTTTATTGGGAGCAATACCACGACACACGATATGGTAATCTTGCATCGTCTGATACTAAAACAGCACCCAACAGCTAAATACCTTTATGTTTTGCACTAAAATTTAACTTTATATGCCAGTACGTTAGTGCCTGATTTTATTAACATATATATTCTATGGTACCCTTTAGTTTTTAAGTTTTTAATTGTTAAATAATATAATTTTTGCGTTATTTCAATTTTTTTGTGGGCATTTAAAAGGCCGGATGGGCATTTCTAGATCTAAATTTTTATTTATTTAAATAAAAATATTATTAAATTCCTTAGTTATTTACGACCAAACAAATAATTGGCAAACACTTTTAAAAAAGATAAATGCTGCACCTGTCCTTTTACATTTTTATTTGGGGTTTCCTTAGTAATTGGTATTTTATTTTTATGTTTGTTTATCTATGTATAAGCATTCTAATAAGTCTTAAAATCATCTTATTCAGTAGTTGTCACAAAATTGGCATTAAAAATTTGGAAGTTTTACTGCAGTTTCTGTTTAACCTATTTTTTTTGCCAGGTTTAAAATGATTTTTTATCTTTTTCCTCTGTGTGACGCCTTTAGTTATATTTTTAAACTATAACATCTTTTTGGTACAAAAACAACTATTTTAGTAAGATATTTTTAGGACTTACGTTATTTATCATTTAAATAGGTTTGCGTTACTTATATGTTTTATTATTTTTTTTTACTATAATATTATTTAAGCAAATGTATTATTATTTTTATTAGGAGGGGGTAACTACAAAGGTGAAATCGATTTAAGTTAATAATTCTTTTTTTTTAAAAGTAACTTTTCTATTATTGTTTTTAATAGTACTAATAGGTTTTATAACATTCTATCATTTGTTAAGACTGCTGTTCATTTCGGCTCTTGCTGGCTATGCCGTAAACTTAACCGGACCTAGGAAAATTGGTCCAACTCGTGTAAAACAGGGTTTAAACTTGTCGTATAGTAGTGCACAAAATATGTGACGATACGAAAAAAAAATATTTTTATTACTTAATTATTATTTAGACAAGTTATTTTTAAAGAGACAACAATTAGTTTTTAATTTTACTGGTAAGTGCACCTTAAAAGGGATATCTGTGATTTTTTGTCCTCAACATTAAACGCCATCAAAAATTGTGATTTATAATTAAATTATCCGTCCACTTGTAGGATAGTAGATATAGGATTTAGATTAAGCAACATGTTTTTTAACATAAAAGATCAAAAATAGTTTTAGGTTAAAATGTAAAAATTTTTAAACTTGAATTTTTGGAAAATATATAATTTTATTTTAAATATAAAGATGCCTGTCATCAATAAATATTTTTAATTATTAAAAATATTTGGATAAACTTACCAAACAAAAAAAACAAGTTTAAAGTTTTAGACATTACTTAGTATTAAAACAAATTTTGGTTTATTTAAAATGGGCTTTTCTCAATCATATTTCGGTCACAAGAATAACGCTGTTGAATATTTTCAAATCTCTGTATTAAAGTATTTGCAGGGTGTTTTAAAAGTAAGGTAAAATATTGTCAAAAAGAATCGTCTTGTGTTTATTTTAAGAAAACAGAACTGTATATGAATCTATGTCCTAAAAGAGTTAACTTTTGAGATACGGAAAGTTTTCACGAAATTGTCTTTATTCATAATATCCGCGACCCCAGTACAAATATTTCAATAAAATTTGGTACACAACTAGGTGCTACGCATTAAGAGGCATTTTCTGATGTACAACTTTTTATTTCTTTCAGTGGTATTAAAGCGGGATTTAAGCTAAAAATTTTTAATGAAAAATATTATATGACACTGCTTTATCTCGTAACGAAAATTTTTTATATGAATCTTATTTACTTTAGCCAATTGATCTCTTAATTTTCTTTCATCTGAAGCATGGTTTTCTCGTCAAAAACTAAAAAGCAAGTCACTGCATAGCCACCTAGCTATAACGTGAAAATTATAGCATATTTTTCTTTAAAAGTATTTACTTAAAATCCTTTTTGAACGCCACCAAAAAAAATTAAAGAAAATGCCTCTTTATACTTAGTAGATGTGTACCAAATTTTATTAAAATATTTAGAGTTTTATCATTGATAATATAAAAAAGATGTTTTTTTCAAAACGTTACCACTACAGGTTTCTAAAAAAAAATTCCTTAAAACCCATGAATTGTCTTTTTAAAATAAATATTTTACCTGTGCTTTTAAAATACCCTTTATATTATTTTGGGAATTGTTGGTAAAGTTGCCTCCACTTCGATTTTGACCAAATTTGGTATACGGAGGTTTTTGGAGCGCTGATCATGAAATTTTCTTTTCGGCAACGTTTTGTTTTCAAGATATTCATAATCAAAGTTGAAAATCAAACTTACCTATATTCCCCCTTCTTTTTGCACACAATTTATAATTTTTACACTAAATTGGCACATACTATTTTATAAACACCTTTTAAAAACCATTTTTCAGATTTATTTTACATCTTTTTTCATTAAATTGCGAAGCTTTACTTTCAAACGGAGCGGCCATGTTTGCTGAATAATTACTCAGTGTATACATGGTTGCGGCGTTTAAAAGTAAAGGTTGCAATTATATGGTAAAAAACTATAAAATAAAGATAAAAACAGGTTTTTAAAGGGTGTTTATAAGATATTGTGTGCCAATTTAGTGCAAAAGTAATAAATTGTGTGCAAAAAGAAGGGGGAATATACTGAAAATAAGGTAAGTTTGATTTTTAACTTTGACGATGAATATCTCAAAAACCAAAAGTTGTGGATTTCATAAATTTAAAAGGCAATTAAGTTTAAATTATATTTGGTGGGTACAACAAAATTTACCAAAAATATTATTTTTTTATCAAAACTTTTGGATTTGTAAATACTAACGAAGATTCTAACGGCTTATTTTTAACAACAAATGAATGTTTTGTTTTGGTCGTTTTGGTTAGGCAACTTTATAGGAAATATACACGGTGATTTATTGGTAAATTCTTTTAAGAAAAGCAAATCTTAGCCACATTTCCTTCTTAATTTTATTATTATTTAATTCTACATAGCATTTTAAGATATTTGGTATTTTACACCCAGTATTATATTTAATCTCTTTAGATTTTTAGGCAAGTGAAAATCGACATTTTATTTTGTTGCCACTGAAAACATATTAAGGAAAAGAAAGTTATTTTTTATATTTAAGGTTTTAAAATTTTTTTTTTTTCAATCTAGGAATTCTTAAAAGTTGATAAGCTTTTAGAAACCATAAAGTTTTTATTTTAAAATGTCGGTTTTTAATTTTAATTTAAGTTTATTATATACGTATACATTTTATATCTTTTGTTTTGAAAGTGTTGTTTTTGTGTGTTAAAAAGGGTACCTAAAAAAAAAAAAAAAAATTAGCTTAACATTTTATCAAAGAAATCCTCGGAATAATATGTTTTTGTTTAAAAATCTATTAGTCTTTGATGCCATTTGTAAAATTTTAAGCTATACCAAAAAAAAACGAAATATGTGTTTTAATATGACCTACCTCAAAGTAATATTTGGTTTTTATTTTATATTTAAAAATAATTTTTAAGAAAACTGCCCATTAAAAAATACGACATAATAAGTTTATCTCCCAAAAATTTGATTTTGGAAACATTTTTATTAAAAAATGTTTTAAATAAAAAAAAAAAAAAAAACGGAACTCAATTTAAATAATAAAATAAAAATATAATGTTTTTAAAATATTTAAATTTTTAACCTAAAACTAACCTGCTTAGAGAAGTAAGTTTTTCAAAATGCCAATAAACAAAAGCTCCGAATAGAACTTACCATCCTCATTTTTGAGAAATTTAAGAGATCCTCATCAATAAAATTCGGAGTACCCTCTTCGATGAAGGACAGGTCTGTTAGGTACACACCCAGGTAAGGGATACAAGGAGGGTCACACTTGTGCAATGCATCACGAAGAGCTCTAAATCTTCCGTCTGATGACACTATTTTTTGAAGCTTTTCAATAGTCTGTTTAGCCTAAAATTACAAAAATAAAGTGTATATTTACTTTTTTTATATGCTTAAATAAATAATAATATTGTGCCCGCTTAGATTGTCATATTTTATTTATGTTTTCTTTCATAATCAAGTGCTATCATAGTTTAATTTTGTATTTTTCTTAGATCCGACATAATAATGACAACTTACAGTTTTAGATACTTTTTCCCAAGTTTTTTTTAATCGAAAAATGGCAGCATTAGTAAAGGCTGAGCAAATTTGTAATACTCCGTTAAAGTTATGAAGACATCTGGCAATATCAGCTACAGCTGCCCATTTTTCTATGGCCGATACTCTTGCGGACATATTATGTCTCCTAAGAATTTCAGATGCTACTAATCGAGAAACGTCATTAAATCTTTTGGTCATCATAACTATATGGGGTGCTTTTAGCTCTTTATCGGGTTTCATCCATGCATGACCCATGAGTTCTCTAAAAAGATGATTTACAATAAATTTACTGGTCGAGGAATCGGTTAATGCAAGCCTACCATTAATAACATGTGTATGTAATTAGGATCAATTTGTTGCTTAAATTAGCCTGTGCGTTTTAATTAATTAATCTGCGCTCATCAGTTAAAGTAAAAATCTTTCCCAATCAGTTTACACTGAGTTAAATTTTAAAGTTCAAACTACCTGACCGTATATCTATATAAAACTGAGGTTTGTGGATCTATACTTTGCACAAATCAATCATAAAATCATTCTTATCTTTGATGGCCGTCCCAAACTACTCTTATAATCGGTCATCCCCTAAGATTGGACTTAAGCCATAAACTTTTACTTTATTTTAAATAATTAAATTTATATTTTACTTACTCGGGACATATTTGAATAAAAATTTGATGATCAATATAAGTTAGTTGTTCCGCTATTTCCAGTGCTGACAAAGTTTCAATACGTTCCTTACTTGGTTCCTGAAAAAAAAGTTTTTATTACAGAATGGTCGAATAAAAAATTCCTGTAGAGAACATACCGCAGGTGCCCGTAAAAGTTTTTTAAGATCAACTGATGGTTTTTCGTCCTCGTCTTGTTTATCTAACAACATTAGCAACTGCGCAGCCGCTTTATGCTCGGCAGAAGTTAAATTGGGGTGGCACCTAATTTCTTCTAAAAACTCCTTAACTTGGCGTTTAAGCTCTTTGTCAGCTTCAAAATCTTTACCTTGTTTGGAAATCCAATGTCTAAAGAAAAAATATAAATAATTAACGACCTCAAAAAATACGTTTAAAAAAAAAACTAAAAATAGCAACCTAGAATAAAACTAGTAAAAGTATGGATGTACTTTTTTGTTAATTTCGGGATTTTTATGTACAGGGTGGCCAACTAAGAATGCGAGGTACTGTTTCTGGGAACCTATCCATCGTAAAGACTTGCAACAAAAAAAGTTATTACTAAAACAAGAGAAAAACCTGAAAAATATTTTCAAGTTTCTGAAATGTCCGCTGAACCCAACAAAAAACACCTGATCATTAAAGTCGAGAAAAGTCTGAACCCTTTTTGTTTCACAATTTTTGCTGTATCTCTAAAAATAAAGTGGTAAGGGGTATTCAGAGGTTTCCGTAAAAAACTCCGTGTATCTTCGAAACGGGTTAGCCAATTTTAACAAACATGAGCGTGTTAAAAAGAGCTATTCTTGGGCTATAAATGTTATATCATTTGAAGTTTTGTTAGTTTTACATGTCGCCGCTGCTTTTTTCAACATTTCCACAGAAATGGTTTATTTTCCCCCAAAAATTAAGTGCATTGGTATGATTTTTTTCTAAAAAGTAGCTAAATGATGCCTTAACAAGCTCGCTAAAACCGTATCTCGATATCTTGTCCCTAACCTAAAATTTAGGCCACGAAAATCCCTCGAATTTCTATTTTTTTGAACTTATTTATCTGGAATTCTTTTTATTGTGTAAGTTGTGGCCCCAAAAAGGACCGATTAAAATTTTTTTTTTCAACTAGCCAAAGATTCTTAAAATCGGCTCAGCCGTTTCAAAGATACAGGATGTTTTTTACAGAAACCTTTGAATACCCTCACCACTCATATTTAGAGATACAGCAAAAATTGTCAAGCAAAAAAGGTTCAGATTATCCTTGACTTTAAATATCAGATATATTTTTTTAAAGTTAATATAGCGGAACTCACAGAACCATCCTTTTTTTGGATTAAAGATTGCAGTTACGCCCCCTAGCGGCCATTTCAGAAGCTTTAAAATATTTTTCAGGTTTTTTTCTTGGCCGTTTTGGTAATAACTTTTTTGTCGCAAGCCTCTACGATGGATAGGTTCCCAGATACAGTACCTTGCATTCTTAGTGGGCCACCCTGTATATGATAATGTTTTTTTTTTATGTGCATACCTCAAGACATTTAATACCCTCATTGTGGCGGCGGTCGATATAATATGTTCAAGCGACTTTGTTTTATCCTCTGGAGGAAGCTGCCGTTGTTGATATTGCATTACAGGATTGTCCGCAGCACACGTGGCGATAGCAAAAGCTGTACTAGCATATGAGCTACTGCTTCTTCTTTTGGCAGGTTTAAAGGATGTAATAACCACACCTGCTTTACTTGTCGGCTTTTTAACTGCTTCGTGTTGAAAGCTTGACCTAGCAGTAGTGGAACGACTTGAGAGCTGGGGTTCTCGTTGTTCGCCCTCCTTCTGAGATCGTTTGTAAAACCCTTGGAAAAACTGTAAATTTAAATTAACAGAAGTTATAATACTAAAAAGAAAAAAGGGTTAGTGTGACGGAATAAAGTGCTTGTTTGTAAAATCTTTTGCAACTTATTTATTTGTGTGTTTTGCTAAATTTCTGCCAAAAAGGCACATCATATGGAGTTGCTAAAAGTTAAAAAGAATTACTTATTGGCATGGGCAAAAAATGGACAGAAAATTAATTGTCCGCATTTCTTCTATAATTTTTTAATATATGTTATTTCATGTTTTTTAACATTTGTATCTGTGGATATGCTAAATGCTTAAAACTATAATAACTTACCTCCAAAACTGCTTGTGTTGATGCATGTACTGATGCAATAGACGTTCTGGCTTTTTCTTCTACTTGTTCCTCTGCTTTTTCATCAGATTTTTCCTTTGATTCTTCCAATAAGTCCTCAGGATAAACGTCGCTATCTAAGGAAATGCTTCTTTGCTTATCTGTTTTTCGTTCCATTCTAGGAGACGAAATATGTCTGTATATATTTTTTCTTTTTTCATCGTCGCTTGATTTTCTACGCTCTTCTGATATTTTAACTACTGCTCCACTATCAACTGATGATATTTTGCGCTCTTCGGCAACCCTCGGTCTCTTTTCCAATAATTCTAATCGTCTTCGATCTTCGGGCTTAAGTCGGTCATGAGGTATCTCAGATCTTCTTCGTTCTGTTAGGACTCTGCGCGCTTCCTCAGATAAAATAGACTTTTTTCTCTCAGCTGCGACATCCGATTTTCGTCTAACTTCTTTTGAAGTAGAAGGTTGCGGCTCAAGCTCGCCCATTTCTGACCTAGCTCGGTCCTCAGACTTTCGACGTTCGTGATCTTTTTTCTTGTCCTCGTATATATCTAGTCTTCTTCTTTGCTCTACAGTAAGTTTTTCTCTGGGTATTTCTCCTCCGCATGTACGGCACGGGCTAATTCCGTCTGAAGGAGAATAAGCAATTTCCCTTGAACGTGCAGCGGTGATCACTGTTACGTCTAAAAATGAAATTTTGTTAATATTTAAATTGTAATACAAAGTAAACTTATTTTAGTTGATTTTAAACAGGCATTAATTGTTTTACCTAACGTACAGCTGCACAAAACTAAAATGATAAAGAATTTTAGGTAGGCTGACTGCAACGAGGAATACAACAAGCTTAATAATCAACAAAAAGATTTATTTTAAAAGCTTTATATACTACTTACCAGTTAATGTTTCACTGCTACTGGATGTTTGGGCTTTTGGAATTGTTAACAGATGTGATTCAGTTGTCTCTTCGTATGAATCGACTCTGATTGAAATCATTTTTGGTATGCTTCTTTTTTTCTCAGGTGTGGCTTGTGAAGTTGAAGATCTTCTGCTTGCTTCATCCTCATCTATAGCGAAATAATTGTACAAATTGTCAAATTTAGCTTTGCCAAAAACGGTCAGATGCGCTGTAGACTTAAATTTGTGGGGAGAATACCCTGTCTCTTTTTTTTCATCGATAGTCCACTCGAACCTTTGTGTGTATTTCTTTTTCTTTCTCGGTGGTGTGCATCTGACTGGTAAAGCTATATTTTTCTTTTTGTAAAAGTAAATAAAGAAAATTTACTAATGAGTTCACTTTTTCATAGCTTTAATTTTATTAGGCTGTTACAAAAAGTTAAAAATATGATCTAAGCAATACATCCTCTAATAGTGTTTTGAAAAAAGAAATTAAGTTACAAAGGTTGTGCATTTTTTAAATACATGTCAAACTAAAAACTAACAATTTTTTAATGCAAAAAGTAAAAAATATATAATGAAATTATTTAAGAGTTATAAATCCAATTTATATTTTAAAAATAATTTTAAAATCTTGTTTTAAAAAACACAAAACAGTGGTGTTTAACCTTATATAAATAAAATTATTACTTCGATAGATTGCGCCAATATATTTAAATAAAACTTCTCTCTTACCCCTTAAGACGACAGTCTAAACAACATAAATCATGCAGCACCAGCAAAATGCAAGTCAGCTTACAAGTTTGGTTAAATTTTATTAATAATTAGGGCGTATAATGTTTATTGCAATTAATAATTAAGATATATTTATTAAATTATTGATATTGTAAATTATTTTGCATAAATACGCATAGTTTTAGTAAAATAAATCAGTATTTCTCCAACTGTGGCATACTCATTAACACTTAAACACTACTCTTCCAGTTCAAAGAAATAAGTTCGGAACTATACAATATATTCGACCACTGTTAACATCAAAAAATGTGCTTGGTATTTGTAATTACGCTATGAAAATTTATATATTAGTAAAATTTAAAAAAAAATGTTACTATTATTTTTAATCATATTTTTCTTATAGTTAATTTATAATAAATATATTTTAATGACATCAATATTTATTTATTTTATTTTTTTTTATAATTTAAAAATATACGATTATTAGGTTTTTGTTTTGTATCAAGGTATAATACACATTGTTTTTAAAATTAGGTAAAAAGTAATTAATTTTGTGTTAAATGCCTATTATGATAAAAATCCCTAACTTTTTTGGGTAGGTAGTGTGAGACATATTATTTAACAAACTACTTAATAAACCCATGGACAAATTATCTTAATAAAATAGACTAAATAATTAGTTTCAGAATTGCTAACCTGCTTTTAAATGCTTTATATGATAAGTGAGCACAAATGTCCCCATTATTACTATTTTATAAATGAGAGTAATAAGTGTAATAACTTAGGTTTTTGTGCAAAAAAAATAAAGGCAACATAATAATTTAGGTTTATATTTAAAGAGCTTTTTTAAGTGTTCAAAACTCTTAGACGTTATCTTTTTTGTCAAAAAGACTCATGGAATATAACACATGTTAAAAATAGAGGAATATGCCAATTATTTCATTTAAATAACCAAACAAAAAGCAACATTTAGGTGTTTTAAGAGTGTAAATCTATACCACCGTTATTCAAATATCTTCTAAAATTTTAAATTGTGACATATTAATTATTAAAATAGTTTTAACTTGGACCGTTATTTCGTAATTAATTATTTGATAACTTGCCAGTAAACTGCACTAATACTCTATTTTATTGAACATGAAAAAGTGTACTCACATATTTATAATTATTTAAGAACTTAAACTACCTATTTTGGTGTTTTACTTACATTTCTGAGGTAAAACAGTTCTAATTATTCGCTGTCCCTGAGAATCGTAGCTAAAAGATCGGTCTCTATCACTAGTCTCAGAACAGTACCCTGACACTGAGCTAGCTCCACTAGTTCTTCTAGGTGTGAACAAGCTACTTCTTCTTCTATATTCATCATAAATTTGTAAGGTATTTTCTTCTTTAAAATGTAGCAAACCCAGTGCCACCATTCTTTCCCTTTCTTTTTCAACGCTTGCGTAGTAAACTCTTTTAAGCGCTGTTAGTACTTTATTACCATCAGTAAACACTTTGTATGTCAAAAGAAACGTATTTAAAAAATCAATTGACAAAAACCGAAGATCTGAAAACGGGTAATTTTAAATTTAACAGTAAAAAGGATATATACACAAAATAATACCTGCGATATACAACCAGAAAGGAAGATGAAGGCATGCAAATGCTATACACATGGACGAAACACAAAAATGTCCTGATAACATGGACTGTAAAAGATGAAAATATAGTGCTACTAAATACATGTCAGACGTCATTCTGTAAAGCATACCCTTATCAATCTCAAATATTGACTTGACAGGTTTTATATAGGGCTTTTGTTTGCTAGCATTTACTAAACACAGTAAAAAACATCTCTTACCCAAAAATGCGCAAGGCGCAGAGACAAAACTACAGCAGATCAGCTTGGTGCAAAAAAAATATTATAATATATAAAATATATATATATATATATATATATATATATATATATATATATATATATATATATATATATATATATATATATATATATATATATATATATATATATATATATATATATATATATATATATATATATATATATATATATATATATATATATATATATATATATATATACACATGCTAAGAGTATGCTTTACAGATGCCACAAAGGCAATATTGTCATTTGTTGTTTTAGTTTACCCGTAAGTCTTTCCAGTAGTCTATCAGGAGTAGCATAGCGTATTTGTGGTATTTTACAGGAATTTAATGTTTTAGAAAATCGTATATCAGGTTCATCGTGAAACAGTCTAGGGTCATTTCTTATGTACTGAGGAAGGTTAATAGAACTGGTCTCAGCCATCTGTGGTTTAATGATTTCACTAAATTGAGCATTATCAATGCATCCTGCTATGTCTGATATCCATGCTGCTTTCTCGCTTACTGTTGGAGTAACAAAGTGAGTTATAATCTAAAAAAGATGTATAAATAAATAACGGGTATCAAATAAAAGTAAATATAGAGAAAATATTAATTACTATATAAAAAAATTAAGTTCTTTTTAAATTTTCTTTTTAAAGAAATTAAGCAGAAATTATATATTTTCCTATAAAAATAGCTCTATTAAAAATATATATATTCTTTTATTTATTCATAAAAAACGGAAGTGTGTTTAAAAATGATTACTCAGGGGCAATGCTATTTATATTCTCTGGAAAAAAAAAAAAGAAAAAAAAAAGATTCTAAGAAGCAGAAATCTAAACAGCTTTTTTTAACCTACCAAAATTTTAATTGAAAACCAAAACATAACTAAATAACGGTGATTGATTAATACCATTTTTTATGTTTTAAATCATAAACTTTAACGATACCAATTTTCCTGCACTAGTAATTTTTACAGCATAATCTTTAAATTATGTTTTTAGTCTATTAGCAGGATTTACCTAAAGGCAGTTGTTAGGTTTTACTGCCGATGAGTTAGATTTCTATTTCTGTTTCTAGTACATAATTTTGGATAATCTAAATCTTTTGTTTTACACAATGCACTCGTTTTGACAGATCATTTTCTTCATTTAAAGGTTATTAATTATTCCAAATCAAATGTAGAAAACTAGTTAAAAAATATATGTCCTTGTTATATAGCGCAGGCTTTTGGTCCGTGCACACTTTAATATAATATAACAATCTATATTCTTGGTGCATCTTTATTCTTGGGTCAAAAAGTTAATAAAACTCAAGTGACATTAAAGATATATATATATATATATATATATATATATATATATATATATATATATATATATATATATATATATATATATGTATATTTATATATATATATATATATATATATATATATATATATATATATATATATATATATATATATATATATATATATATATATATATATATATATATATATATATATTTGAATTGTTTTCATTCCGGGAGTATATCCGTTTGTCATTTGTATTCCTGACTTGAGTCAATTCCTCTGACACTAAAGTTGTGACAGCATTGAAAATGCCAAGTGCGATCTTGGCGAAACGTCTACTGCAAACTTCCGCAAGGAATACAAATGACAAACGGATATACTCCCCGGAAATAAAACAATTCACATTCATCATCCGTGAAACTCTACGAACTAACATATATATATATATATATATATATATATATATATATATATATATATATATATATATATATATATATATATATATATATATATATATATATATATATATATATATATATATATATATATATATATATATATATATATATATATATATATATATATATATATATATATATATATATATATATATATATATATATATATATATATATATATATATATATATATATATATATATATATATATATATATACAGGGTGTCCCAGAAGTAATGGGACACAGAGCAACAGCAAGAATTCCTTAGGTCGAAATAATGCAATTAACATAAACTTAACCTTATTCCGAAGTTTATAGTGGGCCAAGATTACAGGGTGCCCGGGGGCTAATTTTGTTTTCGTTTTTCAAAAATAATTTCTTAACTAAATGACATAGCGCTACAAAATTTGGGATCTAGGGGCTTTTGAGGTGAGAAATTTAAATTTGTCCATACTTTTTTGTTGCTGGTAAAATTTTTCAGAAGCGGGCTACCCCACTTGTTTTTAGATGGCATAACTTTTTTAAGCTAAGTATTTTGATCTGTTTATTAGTATGGAACATTTATAAGTTTTCCTGCGTCAAAAAGTGTATGCTCTATTTATGTCTCTAGAAGCAACGGTTTTTGAGATAAATGCATTTTAAAGGACCCCGCAATTTTCCTATGGAAAATAGTTTTTGGTCAATTGTTTTTAAACTTTCCAAAGTAATGGTTTTTAACACGCTGATCAAAAGTCTCCACGGGCACAAAACCCAAAAACCCCTCTAACCCCCCCAAAATCAGCCTTAAAGGTCACCAGGAATTTAGAGAATTTTGAGGGTAATTTTGCGGGGGTTAGAGGGGTTTTTGGGTTTTGTGCCCGTGGAAACTTTTGATCAGCGTGTTGAAAACTATTATTTTGCAAAGTTTAAAAACAATTGCCCGAAAACCATTTTCCATAAGAAAATTGCGGGGTCCTTTAAAATGTATTTATCTGGAAAACTGGTGCTTCTAGAGACATAAATGAGGTATACATTTTTGACGCAAAGGGAACTATAGTAACTAATTTTTTATTAAACAGGTCAAAATACTAAGGTTAAAAAAAGTTATGCTATCTAAAACAAGTGGGGTAAGCCGTAGCTGGCGCTCTCTACCAGCAGCATGAAAAGTATGGACAAATTTTAATTTCTCGCCTCAAAGAACCCCCAATTCCCAAATTTTATAGCGTTATGTTATTTAGTTGAGAAATTATTACGAAAAAACGAAAACAAAATTAAAAGTTTGACACCTTGTATCTTTGTTATTATCAACTTTGGGATGAGGGCAAGCTTTACGTTAATTACATTATTATTTCGACTTAAGGAATCTGGTTAGTGCTCTGTGCCCTATTTTCATCATATATATATATATATATATATATATATATATATATATATATATATATATATATATATATATATATATATATATATATATATATATATATATATATATATATATATATATATATATATATATATATATATATATATATATATATATATATATATATCGAAGGTGGTTCCCCCTATAACTTTTTTCGATGTATGACCTAAAAATTAAAGACGCATTTAATGACGTGTTTAATTGTTTCAGACGATTTCCGGTTTCACCGGAAGAGACCCTTAACTTTTGAATTTTAAATTAAACACCCTGTATTTCTTTCACCTATTCGATAGAAAATGACATCCTAAATATAATAACACCTCATATGTCAACTTTTGACATTTTCCCTTAAAAATATTTAATGTTTCAAAGTTTAATTTAGAGTTCCAGTTTTGAGTCAAGGAAGCGTGAAAAAATAGTTTTAATTATCTGACGTATTTTATGTCTTTTCCAGAAAGGTAAAAATATTTTAAAATTTTATTTCTAGACATTACTCAATTTTTTTAAAGGGAACGATGGTGGCTCATTGACATATTTGAAAAGAACATTTCTTTTTGAATAATTTGATACCCCGCATTTCATATATTTGGAGTTAAATCAACACTAAAAAGCAAAAAATAGGCATAGTAGTTGTTGCTTATAAAAATAATAAGTATTATAATATTATTATTAATTATTACGTTTATAGGTATTTACATTAAAATGCATTATGAATAAACACAGCAATAACATTAAATAACCAGCTCGCATTTAATTATTAAACTATGTAACATCATTATTTAACATCAACGTTTTTATTTATTTTCAAGCCTACCTAACAAAATTGCCGAAATGTATACGACTCTTTTAATTAAATGCAATGGTCCGGATCTTTAAAGAATTTTATAGCAACAACTACTATGCCTATCTTTTTGCTTTTTTAGTGTTGATTTAACAAAATATCAGGTGTGGGGTATCAAAATATTCACAAAAAAATGCCCTTTTCAAATATGCCAACAAGCCACAATGGTTTCATTTGAAAAAATTGAGTTATGTCTAGAAATAAAATTTTGTAATCTTTTTACCTTTCTGGAAAAAACATAAAATACGTCAAATAACTGAACCTATTTTTTCATGTCTCCTTGACTCAAAATTGGTTGTTTTAACGGATTGAATTTAAAAAAATAAAATATGTTTAAAGGAAAATATCAAAAGTTGACATATGGAGTGTCATTGTATTTAGGATGTCATTTTCTATGGAATAGGTAAAACAAATACAGGGTGTTCCATTTAAAATACAAAAGTTGAGGTCTTTTCCGGTGAAACCGGAAATCGTCAGAAACAATTGAACACGTCATGGAATGCATTTTTAGGTCATATATCGATACGCCAAATTTCATTTTCCCATCTTAAAAATTAAAAAAGTTATAGGGGGAAACCACCTTTGAGAAACACCCGGTATATATATCATTAAAATATTGTATAAAGTGTATTGTATAGTGCATAGATAAATTCAATTAGTAATATTTTGTTAATTTAAAAAATATATTCCCCGCTTTTTATCTTTGAAAATGTTTCTGTATTTAAAAATGTAGTAGAACAACCCGGAGAAGCTTCAAAGGTATTATTTGCTGTCCTCACGAACATAAAAACAATTTATCTTTCCTAATCTAGAGGTCAGGTTTTTAGCATCTAGCTATATTGACCCAAGAGCAAAACAAATAATTTTGCAAGTGGCGCCACAAAATGCTAGCAAAGTAAAACTGTTATTTTTTGCTAAAATCAATTGCTGTCTTATGCTAATGTACCTTATAAAAAAAATTTTAATTTTAATCCGCCCTAACAATACAAAACATATCTAAAATATTTATAGGTATTTATTTACGTAATATAAGTTAGTTACTGATGTAAATAGCGTATAAAATAAGCCTAAGCAAATTATTTTCTTATTTAGGAAATATTTGATTCAAAATTACATTATGCAGGCAGCTTTCCACACTAACATAAATCTTTTTTAAACTAGAGGTCGGGTTTTTAGCATTAAATTGCAAAAACAAAATCAATTATTTGCCAGTGCTACAAACTACTCAAAAGCTAAGCCAATATCCTCTAAAGATTTTTAGTAAAATGAATCACCGCCTTATACATATCCATTAAAGTTTTAAAGTTCAACAGTCCAGAAACTTTAATAGTTTATCTTCCGTAAATTAGAGGTCACGTTTTGCGTCTAGGTATATTGACTCAAGAGCCAAATCAATAATTTAAAAGTGGTGCCACAAAATAACCAAAAGCTAAACAAATATATTATATTGATTTCTCTTGTATGGATTTTTGGTAAAATAAATAACTACCTTTAAACAGACAAATCTAATATGTGGAAACAAAATTTTCAAAAAAATTACAACTATTTACTCCTAAACTTTTAATTTAATTATTGTGGTAATTGGTTCCTTGTAGTTTACTTGGGCGGATTGGCTTGAAAATTTTTGTTTTAATTAAAAATAGTTTTATTAGATTTATTATAGCATTTTCCATACTAAGAGATTTTTTATTCTAATAACTTGTTGCTGAACTTTTATTCTTAGGTAAGAAATATATTAAACCTCAAAAGGAAGCTACAGTAACTCGAAAAAATGTATACAGACATTATTTGCTCTTGACACTAAGATAAAAGTGTTTTTGGTACCCTATTTGTAAAAAAAAATATAAATTTTATAATTTGTTGCAAAAAATAAATTAGATTTACAAGTAAAAAATACTAGGGAAATAATTTGTCCTAGCACCACTTAGTATGTAACGTCATAAAGAAAAGTTTTAAGATAAAAAAACATGTTGCAAAAAAACTTTAAACATAAAAGGTAATGTCAAAACAATTTTAAGAATATCAAGTTCTTCTAAGAAGCATTTTCGTATTCATTTATGTTTTTGGGTTTTTTCTATTTTTATGTAAGGAGTACGTTTTAGAAAAAGTTTGCACCTATTTTGTTTTATTCTTAAACAATTTTGTTGAGAAAAATATTTTCAGCATCCATATTTTATATTGTTATTTTATATTTCTGAATATTAACTTGTTTTATCGTGAAAGACGTAGATACATCCTTTACTGTTGTTGAGTTTTTTTTTTTAATATACGAGCAAATTCTTTTATAAAATGTACTTAGAAACTAATAAAACATTGATATATAATATACAGGGTGTCCCAGAAGTAATGGTACACACAGCAACAGCAGATTCCTTAGGTTGAAATGATGCAATTAATGTAAACTTGCCATATCCCAAAGTTGATAATAAATTAAATAC
Organism: Listronotus oregonensis; assembly: GCA_019359885.1. Taxonomy (NCBI): domain Eukaryota; kingdom Metazoa; phylum Arthropoda; class Insecta; order Coleoptera; family Curculionidae; genus Listronotus; species Listronotus oregonensis. Next base: position 46,868 of record JAHBCN010002550.1, read on the forward strand.
AGGGTGCTAAACCAAAATTTTTTTTGTTATTTCATAATAATTTCTTAACTAAATGACATAGCGATACAAAACTGGAGATTTGGGGGTTCTTTAAAGCGAGAAATTCAAATTCGTTTATGCTTTTAATGTTGCTATTAGAGGGCGCCCGCTACGGCTCACCGCACTTGTTATAGATGGCATACTTTTTTTAAGCTTACTCAATTAACCTGTTTATTAAAAATAAAGTTACCATAATTCCCTCTGCGTCAAAAATGTTTACCTAATTTAGGTCCCTAGGAGCAACTGTTTTCGAGATAAACGCACTTTACAGGACCTCGCAATTTTCCTATGAAAAATAAGTTTGGGCCAATTGTTATTAAACTTTGCAAACTAATAGTTTTCAACACGCTGAATAAAAGTCTTCACGGCACAAAATCTGAAAAAACCTTTAACCCCGCCAAAATCACCCTCAAATGTCTTCAAATCCCCAGTGTCCTTTAAGCCTCATTTTGGAGGGGTTTTTGGGTTTTGTACCCGTGGAGACTTTTGATCAGCGTGTTGAAAACTATTACTTTGCAAAGTATAAAAACCATTGGACAAAACCCATTTTTCATAGGAAAATTGCGGCGTCCTTTAAAGTGCGTTTATCTCGAAAACAGTTGCTCTTAAAAACCTAAATGAGGTGTACATTTTTGACGCAGCGGGAATTATAGTAACTTCTTTTTTAATATAAAGGTCAATACTAACCTTAAAAAAAGTTATGTCATCTAAAACAAGTGAGGTAGGCCCTAGCTAGCGCCCTCCACTAGCAACATCAAAAATGTGGACGAATTTAAATTTTTCGCCTCAAAGAACCCACAAATCCCCATTTTGTACCGCTACGTCTTTTAGTTAAGAAATTATTACGGAAAAACGAAAACAAAATTAAAAGTTTGACAACCTGTATCTTAGTTATTATCAACTTTGGGATTAAGGCAAGTTTACGTTAATTGCATTATTTCGACCTGAGGAATCTGCTGTTGCTCTGTGTCCCATAACTTCTGAGACACCCTGTATATTATTATATTATATAAAAACATGTAATAAAACAACAATGAAATTACTTACAGGGGTTTCTAAAGTTTTGCTGTCCATAACTATTTTAAAATCCCTTCCTTGATATGACGTATGTGTTAAATCTGTAGCAACCGATGAACTCGATCCAAATCTTTGTTCTTAAAAAGCAAATTAAAAAAATATTTTTATTAATAAAATACCCTTGTTATACATGTAAGTAATAAAATTTCGAGCTTAAAATAATAAATTACCAAAAGTAATATCTTCCGTCGGATCTTCAATTAAGATAGCTTCGCTCATAGGAATTTTGCCTATGTTGGGTACCAAATGTAAACTACCATCATTACCCCTAAAAGAATATTTAAAATATATAAAAACTTTATTTTACCAATCTAAAAGTAAAAAGATGACACCTAATTTTATAAGTTAATCCTGTACGATCTGTAACTTGCCCCCATGATTTATTTTTTATTGGATGCAATCTATTTTTTAAATAAAATACTGTAACTTAAATATTTAAGCCACTGGATAAAGATCTTAAGTATACATTTTTTTTTTTTAATTGTGAAAGGAGAATAAGTTATTCCTAACTCAACAGTTACCTCGTAGTGACAATTAGATGGTGACTAAAAAGAAAGCATTGCCTAACCGATTCTTTATCAGCTCTACTGCTAGATTTAAAGCCCTTAAAAGATTTCTTTTCTTTTTGTTTTTCAGAAGGAACTTGAACAAGTGTTCCTTGTCTAACAAAAATTTGATTAACGTCCAGTAGTATGTCACATCCTTCCACAATCATTCGTTCCACTGCTAGATTTTTGCGTAGATTTTCCGTTTCTGATACCTTAAATAGATTTTTAATTAATTTAAACACTTTTATTAAAATAATTAATTCGTATACCTCATCATGCATTTGTTTTGATAAATTTTCTAACTGTACTTGAGCAGCTTCCAAACTTTTTCTTTCAACATGTTCAAAAGGCGTATGGGCTAATAGTTCATGCAAAGTAATTATATATCTTGGAATCTAAAAAACATATTTACTTTTAATAAAACATGTATTAAAACTTTATTGTCTTAAACACAAACCTTTTTGATATAAAACCTTTTAAAGGAAAAGTAAATAAGCAAGTCTAAAGTTTTATATAAAAGTTTTTGTTTTGTAAAATTAAACCGAGTTGAATAAAAAGCAATGGAAATCTCACAAAGAATAAATCTTAAATTAAAATAAGAAGATTTTGATTTTTTTGCGAAATTTAATAACAACCCTATTTTTTTTCTTTTTAGTAGTAAAATATAGGTCAAAGCATGCTGTAGAGACTATTTATTATTAAAAAAAGTAAAGAAATTAGGGTTTATATTTAAAAAAAGGAATTTAATTCTAAAATAATGATTCATAAAACCCTTATATAAAAAAAACGTATACAGCGTTGTTTTAAAATACTCAAATAAAAAAGGGTTTGGCTTTTTTCGATATTAAGTATGCACATTTCTGAGATGGGAGTTCGTTCTCCAAAAGACAAAAATTGCGTAATAATATCTTAACGATTTTACAAAATCGTTAAGATATATATATTCCTTACTTTTAACATAGGAATTTTACTAATTTTGTATTGTTGAACCTTTAAAAGAGGTTCTTTCCCCATATTATTAGTATTTTAATTTGCCAGTTGTGTGTTGTAAATTTAAAAATATTAAGATTTGTTTTGGATGTAATCACCTTTGTATATAAGAAATTTCACACAGGAAAAGAACACCGTTTTTGAAAAAGAAAACAGTTTAAAACTAAAAAAAAACGTACATTGTAGACAATTAAAAAATAACTTTTTAAAATATTTTGTTCCTTTTTGGCTGTTGGAGATACATTACTAAACGAAACGTTGTGTACCGATTACCAAATAAAGACAATGAAAGCCCAAGATTTTAGTGGTATTGAGAGTGAGATTCTCTAAGGCCTTATGTCCTCGTTTTTTACAATAAAGTAGAGTAGATTCCCTTTTAAATACAAAAAAAATGTATAAGTTTGGTTAATGTAATTAAAATAACAATGCAATTTGTGCCTGTCTGCTTACAGATCAGTAAAAAAACTAATGTATACATTTTTTAATAAACTTAAAAATTAAATAAATACAATTTTTAATCGTTAGACTCTCAGCTGAATGCGCGTAAATTTTGCAGGAAAGTAGCTTTTAACATGCTGATCAAAAGTCTTTTTGGCAAAACCACCCACATCACATCCCTACCGACCATCCAAGACGACAAAGTGTAACATATTACACAGCCATAAACTTTTTAAAAGCGTTTTCTTTTACTAACCCCTGTCGCCAAATTAGATTCTAACCTCATTCTATCGCATCAGATCCCACACAGACACCCCGCACACACCCCGCCACCCCCGCCCCTTCGAACCTACAACATACATTTTCATATGCACCGACTGTGTACGTGCTCCTTTTGTAATTCTTTAAGGCTATTCCTTTCTTTTACAAAAGTTACCGAGGAAGTATTCCGATCCACTTCCCGTTATCCTCACCCTGTTGTTCTCTTCCCTCCCACATCTTCCCGCATGCTTTACACAAGCTTCCAACATATTATCTAAACTGGTATCGATCGTAACTATTTTTTTTTAAATAGTATGTTTTGGAGCTTGTGTAAAGTATGTATGCGGGGGCATGTGTGAGGGGTAGAGGACAATAGGGTAGGATAAAGGTAAGTGGATGGAGATATCCCCGGTATGATTATTAAGAAGAAGGAATGGCATTTAAGCAGTTTAATAGAAGCAGTTACACAACTGGTACCTATAAGAGTATTTGTTGTTAACTTCTGAGTGGGCGGGAGGTAGGGTTCGGAGGTGTCGGAGTGGTGTGGTGTGATAAGATAAGGGTAGAATTTAAGAAAGGGTTGGGAAAAGGGGTAGGCGCGTTGAAGATTAATAGAAACAGTTACGCACCGTTACCCATGAAATTTTCCGTTGAGGTCTTTTGGTAAGCATGGGGGGTCTGAGAGGCAAAGTAAAAAGGGGACGAGAAAGTAAGATTTAAAAAAAGCTTTAAAGAAGTTTAACCAAGGGAATTGCAAAATCGATGCCCTTGAAAGTGTATGTTAAAGCTTCTAGGTTGCTGGGGGCAGGGAGAAGGTGTAATGGGATGAGGTAGAGGAAAGAGAGTAGAAAAAGTTTGGAGACATGAGTCAAAATAAAAAAAAAAACGCTTTAAAAAAGTTATGTTTCTGATATGTTGCACTTCGGCGAGTTGGGTGGGCCGTGAGGATCTGGGGTGGCCTTTAGGTGGTTGTTTCCATTGTGACTTTGATCAGCATCTTGAAAGCTACCCTTTTGAAAATATTAGCGAATTTAGACGAGATCCAATTTCCATAAGGATTGTGGCGGCGTCCTTTTTCACATCACTTTTTTAAGATTTTTTGCTTTTTAATTTTTTGGATGCAAAATAGAATTTATTTGTCCGATTAATAAAAAAAGGCAAAAAAAAGTTCCTTTGATCTTAAAGTGTTTTCATTCACTTGACACGGTTGTAACGTAATTTAACTATATAAACTTACTTATTGCGCCTTATAAAGAGTATTTTGTAATAAAACCTTAAAAAATATTATTTAAAGAGAAGTTATTTAAATAGCAATTACTAAAAAGTAAATGTTTACTTAAAATAAAAATGAACAAATTTATTTAAGACGAATTTTCCTGGTAAATCGGATATTGAAACTATATATTTTTATTTGTTTATCTTTTCGAAGCAAATGTTACATTGTTAAGAAATATTGGACAATATACTTCACATGATTTATTGTATACTACTCGAGAGCTTTAGAGCTTATATGTTTTTGATTATATTGAAAAATATCTCAAGCCATCTGGTAACGAGGTTTGAAATACAGTCAAAATGTTTTATATAAAAAGTTTTTAAAAGTCTTTTAATTCTTTTTTTTAGTATACAAGTACATTTGTGTAAGATTCTATATTCGTTTCATTATTAGATTTAAATTTTGTTCAGAATTTAATTAAATCTTGTTCCCCATCTTGTATTGCATTGTCTTGTTTTATGCAAAATTCTGGGTATAATTTACGTATATGAAATTTGAAAAACTTAATTTTGCTTAGTAGTATAATGCTTACAATAGTTTTTTTACAATTGGTAAAAAAAATTTTAAAAATAAGGGACCTAGTTTAAAAACTTAAACTCTTGTCTTAAATATATGGATCTAGTTTTACAATTTTAAAACAAAGTTTATTAATATGATCGGTCTAAGAAAGGTAAAATATTTGTAAAAAAAAGATTTACGAACACCTTAAATTTTTAAGAGTATATTTAAAATTGATATTTTTTTCTTAAATGTTTTAGTGTGGCCGTGGTTACTTTTTCTATTGCTTATAAACCTTATAAAAGCAAATTGAAAAAAAAATGTTTAATACATTTCATAGATATTGCCTTTTTACAAAGAAGAAAAGAACCGAACCCTGTGCGCAGATGTCATATTACAAATCTAAATCTTATTATTTCTATAGACTCTTTAGGGTTGCATATCCTAAATAAAAAAATGTAGTGGGTTTGCAAACGATGTGGGCAAAAATCATATATATAGAAATACAAAAGGTATTTACGTAACGTAATATTTTTAGGGATATTCTTTGAATTCTTTCTGTTTTCTGACTCTGCATTATTGATCATAAAAAGTTTTAAACATCGTGTATCTTTAAAATTGGGTCAATAAATACCAGGTGACAATGAAATCACTACCAAGCCTTTAATTTTTTTTATTAAAACCATGTCGTTTTCAAATTCTGAGAAAATATAATGGATCATCGATGTTGGATATAATAATATCTGTCTATCCTTTCGGTTTAACCAGAAGCGTCGTGATTTTGGATATTTTAAATAGAACACCCTCTATATTTTCTAGGATTCGAATTATACACGAAATTCTTGGTATGAGACCTGTATTATATCCTTCACCCATCTTGGTTAGTTTTGGGGAAAATAGCAATTGAAAATGTCAATAAATAAATTTATAAATAAATAAATACCATTTATTTCCAATCTGACTTATATACGAGTATTGGATATTGTAAAATTTAAGTTAAATAACACAATTTAAAAATAAACATAAATGTTTTAAAAAATGTAAAAATATACAAAAAAAAATCACACATTCAGATAAACAAAAATATAACAAGCATAACCTTACGCAGTTGACAATTAAATAATTTAAAGCCTGTAAATAAACACTGTGTGTGTTTGTCAAAAATAAAAGTAAGATACATACAATTACAGTTTTATCATATTACCAGGTCAAATATATTAAGATAATTTTTTAAATCAAAAATTAAAAACTGTAGTTTAGGAACTCATCTATGGAGTAAAAGGATTTATCTACTAATATTTTTTTAATTACAGATTTAAACTTTTGACGGTTATTAATTTCTTTTATATGAATATTCAGCTTATTAAAGAGTTTAATTGGTAATATTAAAGGACTTCTATCTACCGCTGTCAATCTGCGACGAGCAATATCCAGATTACAGGTTCTTCTTAAACAGTACTGCTCACTTAACACTTATTTTTGAGGTAAATGTAATACAATACAAAATTAAAATAAATTAAATATATACTGCTATAGTAGGCATACAATATACTTTTGACTGCATTGTTTTAAGTTATGCAAAATATTTTAGTTTAATAAAATATTACAGAATAACGTAAATCGCTAAATAATAAATTTGGTAGTTTAAAATAAAAATCCAATTTTAAATTTAGAAAAAACTATCTGCCAGGTTTAAGCAGTCATAATGTTTGTTTAAATGAAAATTAAATTAAAATTAAATTAAAAAAAATTAAAAACTTTTATTTTGTTTTATTAATTTTAATACCGTGTCAAGTATATCACTAACCCGAACATTTAAAATTATTATTGGTAAATGTTACTGAAGTGTACAAGGTATTTAACTAAAGTTACATTTTTCACCGTCAGTTATCCAATATTAAAAAAAAAAACTATAATCCAGTCCAGCGGTTTTTATAAAAGTTAAAAAAATCATGTTGCAAATATTGTCCAAAGGCTTTAAAGGCTTACATTATTACATCATTAAAAATGATAGAATTACTTAATTATATGAATATTTCTATATTTTATTAAAGGGGAAGTATAGTCTCCTAAAAAAATAAATTAAAAAAAAAACATTTTTTTTTTAATTCACAAGTTGACATAATTTTTGTAACATCAATGAGAATGCTTATTTTGCGTTTCATGTAGAAATTTATTAGAACAATTTTTTCCAGAAATGGCCTAGCACGTGCCATTTTCAAGTACTTGCTTCTCTTTTATATAATGCGATCTTTGAAGTCACTTTTACCTGCCCGAGGACCGGAAAGTACAACAGGACCACAGATGAGTTATTTTTACTGTATTGTACGACCTTTAAATTGTTTTCTGCAGTTTAGTTGGTTTCTGTCGCGTTTACAGTACATTCAAGTGTTTTACTTTACCGAAAACGAAATGTAACATTATCAAGTTTTTTTTTAATGAAAGGGTCGCTATGTGTCTGTTGTGATATTAATTGTTTAATGAATGAGCTTAATATGGAACATGATCCTAGCGAGTGGCGTTTATTCATAGATTCATCGAAATACAGCCTAAAAGCAGTCCTGCAACCACATTAAATCGTGTTAAATATGAACAGTATTGTGGGAAAATACTCGCGACTTGTCGTCAAAGTTGTTAATGGTAGCTTAGTGGCCGACATCCGAGAACTACATTTCCCACTTCGGAGTTGGTAGTTATTTCAATTTAAACGGAACTTTTAAATTTGATGACAAAGGCACTCTAGAAGATAGGTTGGTCTTTTTTTCTTGATGTTTTAGTATGCGATGCACTAGGTTATTAGATCTTACCAATTACGTCTACAACTATATTGTTTCTCGTCGTCCTGTACTTGGGATTATCTCTGTTGTTCTTTGCTGCCACCTGGTACGATTTCATAGCGCACAAAGGTAACCCCCCCCTTTTTCTAATGTGTTCCCCAAAGCAATAAAAAAAGAATTTCTCAAAACAATTAAATCATTTACAAAATAAATAAAGCAATTATTTACAATGATAAACTAAAAAAAATTAGAACTAACAATGAGAACTAGATTTTATTGTGAAAATGAACTGCCGTGGTTTTATTTATTAAGTGTTTAAAAAATTTGGAAAAGATAAGGTCCCCTGGTAAATTTAGGAAATACAAGCTTTAAGAAAACAAAAATATTTAAAATCCTTTACTGCTGTTTATACTTTACAAAAACAAAGGAAGATAAACCCTTTCCCTTAAGAAGGATATGAAATTCCCTTAAATATTCAATCTATTTGTCTTTTTAAAGAATTTAATTTATAAGAAAAATGTTTAAGATCAAAACCCTGAACAGAGAACTCACGAGTAAAACACAACACGTTATAACGAGGTTCAGACTGTAATTAACTCAAATAATAATTTTTAAATTCCATGAAACCTATACGTCCTTCCCTGATAAATCCCCACTTGATTTCGCGTGGTCCCTGGTTTAGGCCCTTTTCCACCAATTAAACAGGAAGATTAACCCTGTAATCCCGCCCTATTAGCGTGGTTCCTATTTTACGCCTTATTGCATACTTTGGTCTCTTAGAACTAGAGGGCGCGAGTGGTTCTAAATCGGGGTTCATTTAGTTTTTAAATTCTAATTTACGGCTTTAATGTTCAAGTCTTTTCCCTTTTTATATAAAATACTTAATAATAATCTATTCTACTAATTCCTATACTAAGAAGGTCCGTCCATGATTAAAAAAAAAAACCTATATGAAATTTATCGAAAATTTTTGGGATTTTTCTTTTCTTGTTGTTTTACATAGGAAAAAAAAAATCATAAGACGAAACTATTTACAATTCAAATTAATACGCCAAGAAAGAGTCTCATATATATTCTTTTGTTTTTCATAATGGTAAAATCGGTTTAACAAAATAATGAGCCAGACGCGTCAATTTGTCCACATCTGTGTACCTTTTTTTTCCGAGCCATAAATAACGTTGAGGGTGGTTCTATAAATTTCTATATCTCGAACAATATTTGGTTACTGTCTAACTTTATGTTTACTCAATTCTAGGATGTGATAAATTAAGGTTTAGGGTTTTTAAAATATTTACAATCGACATATTTATGAGATAAGTCCTGGGAACGTAACAATATATTTTTCAGATTATTGTTTATCTTAGAAGCCCTTATCCCCCTATTAAGTTATATATCCCACATGGTGCTAAAAGGTTTTTTTCTTTGTGTGCAACGAAATAGTCTTTTGAAAATACAGGGTGGTCAAGATATATTCCCTTACAGTATCATTGGGATATCTGTGGAAATTTAAAAGTCAAATGTATTTTGCTAGAACTTTAAGGAGGGTTTACAAAGTATTTGCTGTTTTTCGTGTCTGTGGGACAGTAGGGCAACAAAAGAACACTACAGTTAAAAAAATTGGCCTTATAGAACTTCTTTTGAACCTGGTACCTTAAACCGATCTTGTTAACCCTAAAAAAGGTGCTGCTACTGCCTCTCCATATTAAGCTTGGGCTAATGAAAAAGTTTGTCAAAGCCATGGACAAAGAAGGTAGTGGTTTCCAGTACCCAAGAGAAATATTTCCTCAGCTAAGAGATGCAAAATAAAAAGAAGGCATATTTATTGGACCTTAGATAAGGAAGTTCCTAGATGATCTCCGTTTTTAGAAATAATTAAATGAAAAGGAATTGACAGCTTGGACGTGTTTGTACGTGAAGTGGATGAAAGGATTTCTAGACAACAAGAAAGATGACGACTATAAAAGCCTCATAGATGAACTGTTAAAAACCTATGAATTACTAGGGTGTCGCATATCTCTAAAAAGACATTTTTTGCACTCCCATTTGAATTTTTTTTCCGGAAAATTTGGGTGCAGTAAGCGACGAATAAGGAGAAAGGTTTTACCAGGATATCAGAATGATGAAAACAAGATATCAGGGACGCTAGAACCCATCTATGTTGGGCGACTACTGTTGTTTTTTTAAAAAAAGGAATGATACTACAGAACACAAAAAAGTAAACGTTTTTGTCGCTGTATTATATCTCGTGCAATATATTTTTTATTCACATAACAACCAATTTTCAGTAAGGTTTTTGCATAAATTTAACATGTTTTATATGTTTATATTAAATAAATATATTAGATTGTAAAAATATATCGTCTTCTCTTTTTTCTCCTTATAACAAAAAAACCGTGCGTGTACAGTAATTAGCTTATCATTTTCGGATTAAGGACTATAAAATACTTTAAACAAACCTATTTTCATTAATTACAATATTATTCTAAAGTATGTGATATTATTGAAGATATTTTGTACATACACTGTGTTTGTAATATCGGACAAATTCGATTAAAATTCAAGTATTCTGTTCTGAGAAAATCACTCGGACTCGTCAATTTTTATTTTTAATTACGCATGTTTTGACATAAAATATATGTAAACAGGTTGATCCAAACAGAAGATATGATATTATTAAATGGCACACACTGTATATTTTTCTAAATTTAAATTTTCCACGTTACGCTGGTTACAAAAACCTATAACACTTATGGCCTAAACTTGATAACTTTTGTACTGCAGTCAATTGATACTAACTTACAATGCTTAACAAATTCAATTTATTATATAAAAATGGTAAGTAACACAGTAAGAGCCCACTATTTAGTTAGTATCAATTGACCGCAATTCAGAAGTTATAAAGTTTAGGCCATAAGCCTTATAGATTTGTAATCAGCGTAACGTGCAAAATCTAAATTTAGAATTAGAGGGTGTTCCATTAAAATAAAACATAAATAGTATCATATCTTCTTTTTGGATCACCCTGTATACATACATTTTATGTCAGAAAATGCGTTATTGAAAATAAAAATCGACATGTCCAAGTGATTTTCGCAGATCATAATACGTAAATTTTAATCGAATGTATCCGTTACTTTATAAACACAGTGTATATGAAACTTGTCAACAATTTTTAATAGCATGTGTTGTTTGATTTGCCATAAAAACACATATAATAGTAATTTCATAGATAAGACAATACTTAGGATCGTGCCCTTGATATCTCAATCAATTTTACCACTTTTTTTATGAATTTTCCGTTTCTACTTGCTTATAATGAGAACTCTTACCTGATGCATTGGGTAAGTCAAAAACGTTTCAAGGGATCTGCCATTGCACATGGGCTTCGTTTCTAGTCGCTTTAATGTAGCGGCAAATGGTTGATTTTGTTTACACTCCGTCAAAACTTGAAGTGAATAATGGTGGTTCCTTACGTATTCTTGGTATATATTTAGCATTGGAAGTAGCATTGAAAATAAATCTCCTGAAAAAAAGTATTATTAGCAATACCTTATTTAAAGCAAGTTTGTAATAATTCAATTAAAAGTTAAAATATTAAATTTTTTGAAAAAAATTAAAAATCTTTTGATTTTTCCAGAAAGAAAAAAAAATAAAAACGATGATAGCTGAGTATAAATATTTCGCACTTAAATTTCAGCTGGAATTCAACTGTTTGAGCTAATCTGTAAAGAACTGGAAACGAAAAGAAAATTATTTAAAAAAATGCTGCTTTAAAAAAGAAAGCGATTTTTCGTATAAAATGTATTATAAAACTATTTTAAATTTCTACTAAAATATCCTGTTTTAGTTATAAAATATTCTTAAAAAATTTAAGCCGGTAGTGTTACATTAATGTTTTAAAAGAAATATATTTTTTTTCTAATAAGCTACACTGTATTTTGATATCACACTTTTAAAGACGAAATAAGACTTTAATTTTTTTTTACAAGAAAACCAATAATTTTTATGATGTAAAAATAATATTATCGGGTTAACCACACTTTACTTTTTTTTTAATTATTATCGAGATTATTATATTATTAATATATGCATTCAATAATTTCATATCCTCTATTTGTTACCTTTTGTTTTTTTTTAAAATATGTTCTCCTTTTACAAATTACTAAAACCTAAAGCACATATATTTTAAATATTTGAGTAAGTAAAAGATGTAATAATAAACCACATTTTGTATTTTAAAACTTTTTAATTAAGTTAACAAACATAATTTAAAAGGATAAATGTACTTTTCAAAATGTGTTTTTAACCTAATTAAAAAGTTTAACACACCTAATGTAAAATATTGTCATGGTTTGACAAATTTAACATACTTATACTCTAATGTTAATTTGCTTTTCTAAACAAGTCAGTGTTGAACTTTATTTTTTAATATTATTCTCTTAATAGGGTCTTTTAGCTCTAAGCAAACCCAAATAAACAATTTTTTGCTCTAAATATTTTAAATTAGAATTTTTATTATATATGGAGATTTTAGCTATTTTTGTACTATTTTTAATAAAAAAAACAGTTTTTATAAATATGGCTCTGAGAATGCATATTTTCTAAGATACAGAATCTTAAACTTAAAAAAAATGGTTTTCTGTAAATATCCTGTAGCCAATTTTCCTAAAATTTATTAGTGTTGTTTGTAATAATAAAGGCCTAATTTGGGGCTAGTTAAATTAAAATTATTAAGTCCAGTCGCGTCTCGGGGGACACCTTATCGAAAATAATTGTAAAAAAATGTACGCTTGACTTTATTTGCAATGTTTTTTTCAGATTAAGCAACTAAAAATATCTTTTTTTTTGTTTTTTATATTTTTTTCAATCTTGCTTAGGTAAAAAAAAATAAAACCAATTCATTGCAAGTTTTTGGGTCAAAAAAAACTTTTAAAAATTAAATTTCAATGTGCATCTAGAAAAAGGAAGAACTTTTAAAATACCTAATAACCAGGTTTAACAACAAATTACAGTTAATACCATTGGTGTTCAGAACTGCTGAAATTGTTCGCCTTCTATTTTGACAAACCTTCTCACGCGGAGAACCATCGAACAGCGAACTGCGGGGCAATTTTGTGGCCTATTTCTGATTGTATCAAAATCAATTATTATCCTGTTCTGAAGGTATTTCAATGTTTCTATTGGTGTCGAATAAACCACCGATTTAAGATGCGCCAATACGCCATACACAAAAATTCAGAGGATTTAAATCAAGGGAACGAGGTGGCCAGTGATTTAGTCTACCTTTTCCAATCCATCTTCCACCAAACCTCTTATTTAGGTGGTTTTCCACGGCTAAACAAATTGAGGTAAAGCTCCATGGTGCACAAAAATAAGTTCGTTGCGTACTGTTAAAGGTATCTTTTCTAATAGTACAGGCAATTCTCTTTACAGAAAGGTTAGCTAAGATTAACCGTTTAATATTAGGGGTGAAAAGAAAAGATCAATTAGATTAACACCTAAAATACCCATCCAGATATTTTAAAGAAATTGTTCTTGCTGGCGGGATTGTACGTTAGCGGGGGATTTTCGTCACTCCTTACATGGGTGTTGTGATAATTGACTATACGGTCTGGCCAAAACCCTGCTTCACCAGAAAATAAAACCGTTTTCATTGAAATTTTTGTTAAAGATATTTCGGTAATATCATTCACAAAATTGTAAACTAGGCTGAAAATATCTTGGGTGTTGTGCTTGCACATACTGCATATAATATAGGTATAAAAGTTGTTTAGTTAATAGCTTTTTCGGGTTCGGTAAATTACTATTCTAGAACCGTCCGGCACTTGCGCAGTTCAAAATTGCCTGTTCGGATCTTAAAGAACTGTTCTCGGACTTTTTAATTCTAAGTTTGCGTTTTTCTAGGACTAAATTGGGACAGTTCTAGAACCGTCCGTATCGGTGGATTATGATTGAGTTTGAGATTTTCAAATTTCTGATAATCCTGGAACTGTCAGAGAACGATTCAAAGTATTGAGCTACCGCGCATACAGTTCTGGGCCGTTCTCGGGTAGTTCAAGAATCGTTGGTAAAACGAAACCCGAAAAAAGCTAATACTTGCCACACGGTGCTGTTAAAATTGATTGCCCAGTCGATTTACGACGGTCCTCGTACTGATACCCGAATCTTATGCCACAGCGCGTAAACCTGCCTCGTCGAAATCAGGGGGTCTTACGGTCCTTAGCCGGTCTCTATCATTAGTAGTAATGACAAAACTTTCTAAAGAATTAAAATTTCTATTAATCTTTCAAAAATATAAAAAAAATCAAATTTACCATTTCCCCCTAATGTGCGGTCAATGTGTTTAAAGGTTTTCCTATCAGGAAGTTGCCGATTGGGACATGCCTCTGCATAAAGGTGCCTAGCTTTTTGATATTTGCTCAATGGATGCTCGTACATTTCATGCGTATTTGTCAGTTTCCCAAAAGTACATTTATTGTTATCCATGGCAAAACGGTTTTTTTAGCTATTAAAAAACTAAAAACACGCGAATGTTAAATCGACAAGCAAAAATTATTGTCATTTTTCAGGGCACATGTAACTTTTTTACTAACAGATAAAGTGGTTCAGAGACTCAATACTAGAAATACCACTGAGAAATTTAAAAAAAAATTGAAAACAGGGTATTTAAGATAATTACAAAAGACCTTTTTTTAAATTTAACCACCTGCATTCTAAAAACTACTCCCTTTCATACCCATAGTTATAAAAACTTATTTTATATTTGTCAACAGAAAATCACCTCCTAAAATTTGGTAGTGAATTTTTTGAACACCCTTTATTGTATTAGTCGTTTATTAGCAGTGGCGTAGCGCGGGTCAAAGGGCGGGGAAAGCGATTTTTTTTTTGGTTGGCCTAACTTTTATATAGTATAAAAACAAATTGACAGGTACATTAAAATGAGTTAGCACATAAAAATGCAAATTATTTAAAAATTCTCTGCTATCATACAATGCTAAAAATGGAAACCACAAAATTTGAGGTCTCCACTTTAATTTCTTCAGAAGTTATGAGTTTTTAAAATATTTAACTTCTTTTCCCCCACTGGTCCCCCTTAAATCCACTGGATTTTTTTTATTAATGAATGAAGTATTATGGACATTTATTTTCCAAAAACTATTTGTGTACCAAAATTAAAGTCTCTACGATTATTTGTTCGGAAATTATCGCGTTTACTAACATACAGACAGGCGGACACGAAAAATGTTTTTCTTTCAAATGTGTTTTTCGTAACACTTAGACCCAGAAACGTCAATAAATTCAAGGAAAAAAATATAAAATATTGATCTTCTTTTACCAATACTTAAGCCTTTTTACCTCGGCTAAAATATAAAATTTTCTAGTGCTACGAATAGAATTTTTAACAATAAGAACCTAAATTTGTTTTAAACTCTTTAAAAAAAATCATAATACTTTAATGCCTTAACATTACAAAAAGACCGATGCTAAAATTAACTACTGAAATAAATAATAAATAGAAATAGACAAAATAAAAATTTATTTAAAAACTTACCGTTTTTTGTCTGAGTCTTTTGGATGTAAGAAAATGTGGGAAAATTTTCTAGAAAGTTTCAGAACGCCAATTTGTTACAATTTTGGTATACGGGGCTGATTACAAAAAAAATAAAATAGTCAAAACGTTTCGTTTTTTAAGATATCCATCATTGACTTGAAAAATTTAAAATAACCTCATTTTCACTATACCAGTATTTCCGTTTTTTTAAAAACAATTTTAATTTTTACATCAAAGTGGCAGACAATATTTTTTAAACACTTTAAAAATGTTTTATTTTTTTTACACCTTTTTTTCCATTTGAAAAACTTTCTTTCCAGATGCCCGGCCATGTTTGCTTAAAAAACCTCGTGTATACATTTTTTGCGGCGTTTAAAAGTAAAGCTTTGTTATTAAATAGAAAAAAAAAGGTAAAATAAATATAAAAACAAGTTTAAATATATATATATAAAAATATATAATATATATATATATATATATATATATATATATATATAATATATATATATATAAAAAAAAAAAAGTAAAATTAAAAAGAAAGTTTATAAATTTAAGGGAAAAATATAAAAATTATTATTTAAATATAAGATTGGATAAAATATAAAATTTATAGTGTAGAATAAAATATTAAAATATAAATAAAATATTTTGGAATTATGTAAAAATCAAAAATGTTGTCAAAAAGAAGGAGGGAAAAAGAAAAAGATATTTGATTTCATTTGATGATAAATATTTTAAAATGATTTTCGTTTCGACTAAAATTCTTTTAGATTTGTAAGCCCAAAAAAATCCCGTATGCCAAAATTGTTCAAAATAGTTGCCACAATTTCAAACAGTTCCGAAATGTTTCATTTTTGACTTCTTAACCACCTCAAGAAGCTTTTTTTTCCTTTCTTGCAGAAATGTGGCCCAGTATTTTATTTTCTTTAGGGTGTCCTTTTTAATAAATTTCAAAACACTTGAAATTATTATTGATATTCCAATAGGAAAAACTTCACTGTAAATAAACTATGGATGATAATTCAATTTAAAAATAAATTATAATTTGAATTGAAATAATGGCAGATCTGAATTATTAGATTTAATTGAATTACGAAAATAACATATTTCACAAACGGCAATCGTGAGACAAGGAAACTTTTTAAAAGAAAGAGAAAAGATCAATAAATCAATTATG
This sequence comes from Listronotus oregonensis, assembly GCA_019359885.1. Lineage (NCBI taxonomy): Eukaryota > Metazoa > Arthropoda > Insecta > Coleoptera > Curculionidae > Listronotus > Listronotus oregonensis. The sequence goes on from JAHBCN010002550.1 coordinate 63,501, forward strand.
TCACTAAAATCTAAAATAATGAATAATATGTTAATCAATGCCCGCTTGTGAACTGTGGACCCCAGCATCAGCATTCCTATCTTTTTTTTTTTCAAGTTTTCTCATTTTCGTTTTACGTTTCACGGCAATGAATAAGAGAAACTTTTCAAATTATAATAATCAAAGCAACCCGAGAAAATGTATTAAATTATAATCGGAATCGGAATTCATATCGCACCACGAATATCCAATTATGGCAATTATCCACATCAACCGATAGTATATAGTATTTAGTTACATCGGAATCAAGTTATATATTCATTCATGAATCAGGAATTTAAAATGGTTACAAAAATAAAATAATTATATAATTTGAATTATGATAATCCGATTATTGTAATAATTCATAATGCAATAATTCGATTCTTTACATAATGCGATTATGCCCATCACTAAAATAAACTGCTGCCGAAACCGCGGCTTCCGACAACTGGGGAATTCCAAACGAGGAGACGGTGGATATATGCTGCCTAACTTTAGCGGTTAGCTATAAAGGGTACAGATGGCGCTAGACTAATAAGGTTTATTAAGTGTGCAACAAATGGGATTTAATAAGTTTGCAAGATCAACCAATTAAGGGGGCGCAACAGTCATAAAAAATGAACGGGTGGGGCCCCCTCCCTGCCCCCAGCACGCTACGCCACTGTTTATAAGTTATTCAACTAAATTGTTAAATTTGGTAAACAGGAGTACACAGTTGCCAACAAAGCAACGGTGGCCATTTGACAGACATTTGATTTTATGCGTCTGTCCACACTTATTTCAGATTTGTTTAAAAATTAACTATTAACATTCAAAATTTAAGTTAACTTACCTAAAACTAAAGTGGGCCAGCTCTCTAGTCTGGCAGTTAATCCCTTAAGAAAGATCTGATGCAAGAAAAAGACAGTTTCGCTATTTAGAAAAATTGAGTTAACATCGTCGTGAGTACAAGGAGGCTTTTTCGATGAAGCAGCCATTTTGAATGGCCGAAAAAAACACGTAATTAAAACCTCCATTTGTTGAATATACTCCTCTTCAGCCTCAACTAATTGAAAAACTACGTTATTTCGTTTTCGAAGGCGCTCTGCATGTGGACTTTTAATGTACTGATCAACAATTTGCTTCCACTTTCTTCGACATAACCAACCTCGAAAAAAACTTTGGACTTTTCTTAACTTTGCTAATTTTTCTTCGTCGCCCTGTAAATCTTCATACAGGCAACATAAACATCCCGTGTCTTGAACGTTCATACATGTGTGAACCATATTACAAACAAATCGTTGTACATTGCGTTCTCTTTTTAGTGAAGCTAGCTGAAAATGAAATATATTGAAAATGACACAAAGTTTTAAAAATGTTAAAAATTTCGCACATTTCTTGTTGTAAAAGTTAAAATTAGCGTAATAATCCTCATTTACTTATTGACCATTAACAGGCAGCCTGCTTGGCCAATTTCGATTAAAGCCTCTATTTTATTTTTGTCCCACAACGATAAAAACCCGCTTTCTGCCTTAAGCGCATGGGCTCAGCAGTGAAGATTGTAGATTTATACAGGGTATTACAGAATAGGATGCTAATCCTTAAGGGTGTGAATCCTTAAATGATTTTAAGAAGAAAAGTTCCAATAAAGCTATGTCGTAGACCCCTTAACTTTTGAGCTACAGGGTGTTAAAATCTTAAGAAAAAAATCGTTATATCTTTAATAACTTCCTAGATATATTTATGAAATTTAGCACACACCCTCTGAGTATCAACAGCTATTTTTTGATGTAGGAGATTTTTTAAAGTTTAACCACTGGCGTCCGTACAGTAACGTAAACTAAATATTTTTCAAAAATATTATGTACGCCACTGCTTTTCAGCAAAATAAAAACTATTTTTATAATCCCCATTCATTTTAGAGCAAATTTAATTTTCTGTTTTTTTTTTCGTTCGACATGCGATTTTTGCGAAAAAAAAATAAAAAAAATTTTATGCATGGTCAGTTTATTGGTAAAAAGAATTAAATTTATTTATTTCATAAACATATGTACATACATTATTTTACCATTAAATTAAAAATACAAAATAACGTAAACAAAAATAAAAATAGTTCAGATTAGCTGTTGAAAGTGGCCACCACCTGCCATTATGCATGCTTCAGCTCTTCTCCTCATTGAGTCTCGTACCCGTTGAAAAATCCCTGGAGTATTTCTAATAGTGTCACAACAAGCTATTATGCGGTTTCTCAAATCCTTTTCGGTATGTACTGGAGTGCTGTAAACAAGCGTCTTAAGATGTTCCCACAGGAAAAAATCGAGACTGTTTAGATCTGGGGATCTAGGTGGCCACGATTGTGATCCTCCACGCCCTATCCAACGACTATTATAATGTTGATTTAAAAATTGCCGTCCTTGGAGACTGAAGTGGGCAGGTGCACCATCGTGCATAAACGACATACGATGTCGGGTGAAAATAGGGACGTCGTCTAGCAAATTTGGTAAACCCTGTTCAAGAAACTGGCAATAATTATTTCCGTTCAATCTACCTGGTAAAAAATAAGGCACAATTAAATAATCACCAATAATTCTAGCCCATAGATTTACAGAAAACTTTCTTGGTGGTGGGATTCCGTGATGACATGCAGGTTTTCTTTAGCCCAGAAATAGTTGTTGTGGTTAGTAATATTTAAAATATTTCCAATTTTTCTGATACTTATTTTAGGGTTTTCTTTAACTAAATTTAAAACAGCTTCCTCGGTTTCCGGTGTTTGTACAGTATGGTGTGCCCCTTTTAGGTAGTTTTTTGGTTCAAAAGATCCTGTTTCACATAACTTTCTGAGAGTTCCTAAAAACGTTCGGGCATCCGGAATTATTCTGTTTGAAAACGCTCTTGGTATAATCGTCTTCAAATGCATTGCCGTTAGCACGCCCGTACAGGTGATGCATATCAGCAAACTCAGCATTTGTGAAATTTACCATGATAGTTATACTTTTAAAAGGTTTTACGTTATTAAAATTTAAGTTAAGTGAACATCCGTGTACTGAAATAAATATCTGTGAAAACTGTTTGGCACCATTTATGTATTTTGTGACCGCCATGGTTTCCTTAATAACATTTTTGTGTTTCCACGGCTGTCTAAATTTTTTTGTAATACTTTAGATACTCATGAAATGGGCTTATTAGTCGTTTTTGGTCAATATCTTAATAACGGTCCAAAATTTTAATTTACTTGTCAAAAAGTAATTAGTTTGTATTTAAATTCTGCATTAGATAGTTAGATAATATACAGGGTGACTTATTTGAAAATCTTAACAAAAACTGGTTTAAAAGTTCTCATCCTTAGAACCAAATTTGGGAGACCCTGTATAAAATTTTAAAAAACTTTTTAATATTAAAGTGCCGCTTGACTTCTGGAATTGAAGTTCTTATAATGTAATGGTAAAATAGTGTACACATATGTTTATGAAATAATTAAATTTATTTTTTTTACCATCAAATTGATAATGCATAAAAATGTTTTTTTTCGCAAAAATCGCATGTCAGACGAAACAAGTCAAGAAATAAAATTTGCCCTTAAATGAATGGGGATTATAAAAATAGTTTTTATTTTACAGAAAAGCTGTGGCGTACATAATATTTTTCAAAAATATTTATTCTACGTACCTGTACGGACGCCACTGGTTTTTTTTTTTTCTTTGGTTGGCTTTGCAAAGGAATGCATACAGCCACTACATTTAACGTATTATATTTAAGTTTTTTTTTTTTTTTTTTTTTTTGACGCCACTGGTTAAACTTTAACGCCACTGGTTAAACTTTAAAAAAAAATCCTACATTTCATAAACATATCTAGGAAATTATTAAAGTTATGATGAAGAAACTATTTTTTTCTTAAGATTTTAACACCCTGTACCCTAAAAAGTTAAAGGGGTTTGACATGGGATTTATTTGAACTTTTCTTCAAAATTACCGGGGGATTAACACCCTTAATGATCAGCATCTTATTCTGTAGCACCCTGTATAACATATACTTTGGGGGTTAGGGAAACATCAGGGAAAAAATACCAACTAAGATGATGGCGAAACGTCGTGAACAATTTTTCGATATTAAAAATACATGCTGTATTTTAATCATAAATACTTTGCATATTTGTAATCCAGTATTTAAAGGCCTACTACTCCCAAAGAGGTATTAAATGAAATCAAAGAAAAATAGACCCTGAAAAAAGCTCCCTGGCTATGATTTAAATTTACAGGTGAAATACTGCAAAAACCCCAAGAAAGGCTATTGTAAAACTGACCAATCTAATTAATGCAGCCTTCAGATTAAAATATGTACCAAGGTTATGGAAAGTAGCCGAAGTAATAATGATTGCCAAACCTGGAAAACCCCCTCATGAAGTTTCTTCCTATAGACCAATATCATTATTACCATTATTCCCAAAATTTTTGAGAAACTTCTACTTAAAAAATTAACCCCATTATTCAAGAAAAACTTAATTCCAACACATCAATTTGGGTTTAAAAGCAAACATTCCACTATTGATCAAGTCATAGAATAACAATATTATTGAAAAAACACTAGAAGAAAAGAAAGTGTCAAGCCATCTTTTTTAGACGTGGCACAGGCATTTGACAAAGTGTGGCATGACGGTTTAATCATAAACTGAAAACTTTTCTGCCAAAACAATATTCGCAAATCTTGGAGTCCTATATATCAGAAAGATATTTTTGAATTAAACAGGAGGATACTTATTCAAACCTAAGAGAAATTAGAGCAGAGTCCCTCAAGGAAGTGTAAATTTGGTCCGGTCCTGTACCTACTATACAGTGTGACATACCAATACCAAAAAAAAGATACCATTGCTACTTTTTTCAGACGACACTGCTATTTTAGCTGTAGGATACACTATTGAAGAAGCAACTTAAACCAAACAAATTAACCAAATTTATGATGGACTGACAGATGGAAAATTAGGGGTTTAAATGAAAATAAATCAGTTCACGTCAATTTTCCAATAAAAAAACACAAAATATTCCAGTTATAATTAATAACACACAGGTTTCTTATGCAACCACAGCAAAGTACTTAGGTATAACTTAGATGCTAAACTACGGGAAAGCACATGAAAAAAAAACGGGAAGAACTTGGTATAAAATAAAGAAAATGTATTTGATAAAGAAACTCCAGTTTGTCTTTACAAAAAGCTTTACTGTATAAGAAATAATAAGACCTGTTTGGTCCTATGGTTGCCAACTCTGGGGCTGTACCAAAAAACAACATCGAAATAATCCAGAGATTCCAAAAAAAAAGTACTAAGGAACATCGTAGATTTTTGGTACGTGAGGGAAAAGTGACTCCATCGGGGCCTGGGCATGGAAACTGTGGAAAAAACAATCAAGAATGTGCAGAACGTCATGAACCCCGCTTCAAAAATTAATTGGGAAACCCCCTTTGTAAAACCCCCATAAAAAAAGAGGGAAAACCCCTTTTTTATTGGTTTTAAAAGTTTTGGGGGAAAAGCAACAGAGTGTTTTTTGCGTTTGTACTATTTAAGTGCGTTATTTTTTTAAAAAAAAAAAGGGAAAATCGGGGTAAACTTTAATTTTGGGTTAGGAATTTAGGTTAGGAAAATTGCTTTTTGGTCAACTTTAAATTGTAATATTAAGAAGGTAAATTTTTTTTTAAAAAAAAAAAAAAAAAAAAAAAGGTGATTGTTTAATATAACGTATTAATAAAAAATTTAAAAAAAAAATTTTTTTACAAAAATGCTTTCCCCCGACAGTGAAATTTTTAGCTAATCCAATTTTTAAAACCCGTAAGTCCCAATTTCACGCCTTTCCTTTATACAACAAAATGATGGGAATTTTGTTTAAAAATTAAAAAAACCGATAAAATCTTTTGAGCGACAAATCAAAAATTTGTGATTTTTTAAAAAACCCTAAATTTGGGGGAAAACTGATTAAAGAAGAAAGTTATTTTGGAAAAAATTAATATTTGAGGGCCCTATCAGACACTTTTTTTATTTTTTTATTTTTCAAATCCGAAAAAATTTTAAAAACCCAGATTTAAAATTTACTATCCTAAAAGGTATTAAGTTTAGTCACAATAATAACAGACTGGTAAAAAATCTCCGCTTTTAATCTTGAATTCATAAAGTCTATTCTAAAGGCTGATTCCCACCTAAGCAGCATGAAGCAGTACGTCACAGCGCGACGCAGCGCAGCAAAATGCTGCCTATATTTGTTTTTATGTAATTAAATGATTCCGTTCCCACCTAAACAAAGCGTCGCTACACGTCCCAGCACAACGCCTTGCAGCAAAATTTTAATTCGTCTATGAGCGTTGCCACGCGTCATTACTGCTTATAAACGTACTGCGCTGCTTGTTGACGAATGGATGGGGAAATAGTAGAACAATTAATTTTACTTCTAAGTGAACGTGATGAACTTTATAGCATGAAAAACAAAAACTATAGTAATTTTTATACTCATCGCATATAGCTACTACAACTAGCAAGTTGTCTGACGACGATGATGAGGTAACTTGTGCTTTATTTTACTTTGATAAAACAATTTAACTGATGGGATGCAAATTACATTGCTGCTTTGCATAGTGATGCTGCTACAGAAAGCTGCTTAGGTGGGAATGGTGTGTAAAGAAATGCTGCAGACGCTGCGCCGCGTCGCGCTGCGAAGCGCTGCTTGATGCTGCTTAGATGGGAATCGGCCTTAACCCGGCATTCTCGGTATGCAAATCATAACATAATTTGTACCAGAGCTAAAGTAAATAATATTTTTAATTTTATACGGTATGATGAGTTTGTTAAAACAAATTTAACCTTAAATGTGCTTTTCCTTGGTGTAGAAATATACAAAAAATAGTTGCTCTAATTTTTCAAACTTTCCAAAAATTAAAAGTCAACATTATAACCTTTAATTAGAGTTACAATTTTATTTTAATTTATAAGATATAAACAGCTTAAAGATTTTTAACATTTTAAACCTTCTTTTATCGGCATGTTAAGAGGAAAGCGATAAAGTTGCAAAATAAGAGCTGAACTATCTTGTTTTTTTTTTGTTTCTTTAATGGCAACAGGCAAATGAGCCATTCAGCCAGTCACAAAGTGTTACTTAAAAAAAAGAAGTCTTGTATTTTATTTATTATAATCATTTATCATGCTAATAATAGAGAACTATCTTGTTACAAAGCTTTAAGTTGACAACCCTCTTAAGAGTTAATCGACGTGTGGCTAATTAAACCTTTTAAACATTCTGTAATATTTATGGCACTGCAGTGGCGTATCCAGAAATAAGTTAAAAGATGAGAGGTTTAAAATGACATTTTCATACGAAAAATAGTCTTTTGGTATTTTCTTCGGGGAAAGGAGAAAACGATTTTTCGCAACTACACGTAGTCAGGATGGTAATTAACTTGATACTAGATTTTCAAAGCTTTTATTGCACTGTCGGTAGTAGTAGTAGTAAGGGTGCCACCTGGAAGGATCCCGTAGGGCTTACAGGCCCTCCGAACTCCCCCTAGGCTTGCCAACCACCCCTCGCTCTCCTTTTGGCTGAGCAAGTCCTCACTACGTGTTTGCCATGTTGGCTATCACGGTTGTTTGGGGTTTGAAGTTTTGGCTTAGCCTGGAATCTGGCAGTGGAGTGTTTAAGAAGTGACTGAGAAGCTGGGGCCCTTGCCCCAGTGACTAGGGACAATCCAGAAATCGGATTTTAAAGGCTAGCCGAGAGGCCAGGGGTGGGTGGTACCCGGGTCCTTCCTGTAGGTACCGGGTACCATCCTAAGAAGTACTTAGTCCAAAATTTGAATTTTTGGTCTTTTGTGGGGCCTTTGGAGAGCTGGATCATACCCAGATGGTCCTCGGATCAGAGGGTTTGGATGGTTTTGCACTGTCGGTTTTTTTCTATGTAATTTCTTTAAAAACTGATATTAAGGGGTATTTCTTCTTTTATGAGAAGTGCGCTAAGTATATAAAATTGGACCAGTTTCAGAGCGAATTCTAGTTTGTCAGAAGAAATTTATAAATCAAATGTTTGAAAAACATTTTAAAAAGTACATAAAATTTCCTTAGATTTAACAGATTTATCGTTAATAGCGTATATAGTTTCGTTCATAAATAAAATTGAGAATAAGGGAATTTAAAGTATTTTTATTGAGTAGCTTATTTAAATAAAGTTAATCAGACAAAATAATCAATAGCTCTAATTACCTTTTTTCATATACCTAAATAATTTTGTCTTAGTATTATGTTACCTTTTTAGCAACACAGAAGTATAGTAGGCGCAAAATATGACACTACCTTTTAAAGTCCGTAGAATGCGAAAAAGATGGTTTCCTAATTCTGTCTGCCTGTCGTTTTATCGGCAGTTTAGCTTAAAAACAGCTTTGGGGTAAAAAATAACATTTTGCAAACAATTTGATCTTGTGCTAAGCTTGACACCGAATTTTTGTTAATATTAGTTTTTTTTTTAATTTTAAAGAAATAACTTCTGGGCTGCTTATTTAAACCCCTATTTTTTACTTAGATTAGGCTTGTATAGGGTGGTCACATTAAACAATTTAAATGTATTTTTTGGTATATACTTTTTAAACAGCTTTATTAGAAAAAAAAAACATTTTATATTGAGATAGGGATGGTACTGATCCTAAAATTAAAGGCAAATTAGACAAATATACTTTAAAACTATTTTTTTAGTTTATAGCTTTAACTGCATATTTTGCATGAACATTAAATATATAACACTTACCACTGGCGTAGCTAGGATTTTTAAACTTTTGTATCTAAAAAGTAAAATATGGGACCCACACCAAATATATACCAAATGCTATTTGCCCCAGGGGTAACACTAGTATAGAAAATTTTTATTTTGAAATTTGCGAAAAAAAACTGATTTTTTTTTTAGTTTCCACCCTAGATAATCTAAGTTGCAAAAGTAAATCCTTAATTTGTATTTTTTTCGTAGATTTTATAAATTTTATTGTTAAATCCCAAGTTTTGTAAAATTATCTATGTTTTTTTAAAAACCGTAGCCAATTTTTATTCTCAACATTTTCCTTATGCAACTATTTTAGATGCCTCTAACTTCAAGAAAAATGCAAACATTTTATCAAATCCACGAAAAAAATACAAATAGAAGATTCGCTTTTAAAATTAAGATTTTTTCTAAGGGAGGTAAAGAAAATACTTTTTTTTTTTGAAAATTCCAAAATAGTTTTTTTTACCAAAGTGTTCCCCTTATGGCCAATAGCATCTGGTATATATTTGGTGTGGGTCCCAAGTCTCACTTTTTAGATAAAATTTGAAAATCCTAGCTACGCCAGTAGCTAGGATTTTCAAATTTTACTACTAGGCCTCTTATGCACAAAGTAAGTATCTTATTTTTAATATACTTTAAAAAGTTTTTCGCCTTTAAAAGTTTGTATTTTTTGTAAGTAAAAAACACATCAAGACCTATTTTTGGAGACACGCCTTTGCCGCTCTGAAACACCGCTTTTCTTTAGATCAACAAAGTTAAACACTGTCGGGTGATAGGTGACCTTCGGGCGAGGCCACGAACTGTTAATTTACGTTAAATTTTAGGTCCCGTCCGACTGGCATTACCCAGACGTGAATGGAAAGTAGTTCAGATGTATTACAGCAGAGTCCCGCTAATCCGAACTAATTGGGACCGAACCCTGTTCAGATTAGCGAAAATTCTGATTAGGCGAAATTTTGTCACATAAGACCGTATTATTGTCTTTTTGGGGCATATTTAGCGTCTGATGCGTAGAATATTAAAGGTCAGACGCTAAATACGCCTTTATTATTTAACAATAGATGGTGTAAAGTAAATTGTGCTAGTCAATAATTTATAAGTGTCTAACAAATAAATAAATAAGGTATAAAAGATTTTGTTAATACACTTTACGACGTTACTTGAGAAAACTTGTTTTTCTTTACTTTTCTTAGCTCTTAAATTTTATATATTTTTTTTGTCCTGGCCCAGTTCGGATTAGGCAGATTTTCGGATAAGCGGGGTCGGATTAGCGGGACTCTAGTGTATTTGTAGTTATTTGTGTACCGTGCGTGGTAGAAGTAACGCGCGGTTCAAAAAGCTGCTGAAAATGCGACATCTAAATGTTTCGGTGCTTGGACAGCGTTGACGGAACTGAAAGATTAATGTATTTAATATCTGAAAAGCCTGAACCCACGGTACCTTGGTACCTACTACTTAGACTTTATACAAGGCTTTGTCAGATGTCATAAAGTTAAAAAAAACTGTATTATTGCCTATTATATACTTATAGCGTTATAAATTATAACACACTTTTTACTTTTATTTTTAAATATTTACATTAAATTTAAGAAGTAGACAAAAATCCAGGCCTGACCATCATGTTCCCGTATAGGCGCATCTGTCTATGTTCAAGGATCCGGAAAGCTGACTTTACAAGATCAAAGGGCCACTAGTCAAGATGTTCTCCTAGCTATTTTTATACTATGATTTTATATTGTCGAGTTTGATCTGTGGCCCGTGTAAAGCAAATAAATCAAATAGTTTAGCAGAAAATATTGTATTCTCTTTGATAACTTTATGTTGATGCTTAAAGTTTATTTTATTATTATTATCGTAAAACAAGACCTTTTGAGTAAATCAAACTAACATTTAAGATTTTTTGCAATGTCGTTTTAACAAAAATAAAATGTATTTTCTTCACCTTTTTAAGCCACTTATTAAATTTAAAAAGAGTTAAGTACATTTTTTACAATTCTTTAACAGGGTACGACTATGTTAAGACCGGATATGACATTTTGGTATTTTGGTAAAACAAATTTAACTTAAACGTAAATCGGCCCTAACCGTCCTCAAGAAATATTTCGTAAAGTTTTTGCCTAAATACGACTAAAGATATCGGACAATTTTGCCTTTAAGGGTTAAGGCTAGATTAGATTATTTGAGCGGAGATGGCAAAAATGACCTCCACCACTGCAACCTTACCAAATTTATTGTGGTTTCTCCTATCGTTCTTTAAAATACCTTGTCCAGGCCCCTCTTCTTAACTAGAATCCAGAGTCTTGACACTGGCCACTCCATATATCTTGTCGGTTTTAGCTTTTTCTCACCAAGCCTAGTAAACCTAAGCCTACATAGTGCTTCGCAGTGGCACCACACATGTACGGCTGTTTCTTCAGCCTCCTGGCAGAACCTACACAGGCTATCCTCCACCAGGCCTATTCTTTCCAGGTGCTTGTTGAGTTTGCAATGTCCTGTTAGTTGACCTACCGTAATTCTTACGACCTTACGACTGTGGCTCAGTAGGTCCGAGGTAAACTTGGCCGAGAAGGTCCTAATGAACTGTTTTGCCTGTCATTGTGCTGGTATTTGTACCCACCAGCTTTAAAACTCTCCGTCTACCCAGCTCTTTATATATGCTTTAAACAGGCCTGCCGAGATTCCACAGAATGGCTCAGGGCCTATCATTTCCATGGCTGATCCTCTTTTGGCTAGGTCGTCGGCCTCTTCGTTACCTGGGTGGCCCTCGTGGCCTGGTACCCAGGCTACCGTAAGTTTGTTTGCCAAGCCGACTTTTTTCCGGGCCTGTATACAGTCCCCTACTGGTTTGGAATTAACTTTTGGAGAACTGATGGCCTTCAGGGCCACTTGGCTGTCTGAGTAAATGACGATGTGTTTTCCTTTACTTCCTTTTTCTTTAATCAGCACGGCACAATGCATTATTGCTGCGATTTCCGCTTGGAAAACCGTGACGTGCTGACCAAGACTTAAGGTTATCTTTTCTCTAGGCTCCATAGATGCCAGCTCCTATTCCTTTGTTGGTCTTGGAGCCATCTGTATACCAGATATGATCGGCTTTGATTGGAGGGCCTTCTTTCCAGTCCTCCCTATCTGGTATAACAATCCGAAAGTGTCTGTTGAAGATGAAACGAGGGATTGACCTGTCCGAGAGCATCTCAAACAATGAGCTGACTTCTTAGTCCTTCTCTATTTCGCATCTTGAGATCCTTTGATGTCCTAAAATTGGACTTTGACCTCGTTTGAGTCTATAGAGTACCGCCTTTACTTCTCCCTGTATGTAAATGTGGAGTGGCGGCAGGTTTAGCAGCACTTCCACGGCTGCGGTTGGGGTTGTTCTCATAGCTCCCGTGATGCATACGCACGCTAGCCTTTGCACACTTTAAAGTTGTCTGGTTGCTACGGTCTGCGTGACCCTTGCTCCCCAGGCAACTGAGCCGTAGGTTATCATGGGTCTTATTACCATTTTATACAACCACATGTTCATCTTTTGGTTAAATCCCCAGCTTTTTCCACAAAGCCTGCGACATCTTCTGATTTTGGCCTTCTGAACAACTTTGTTGAGGTGTGGTCCCCAGTTCATCTTTTGGTCAAAAATGACTCCTAGATGCTTGACCTCTTTTGAGAGGGAGATTTCCACTCCATTGAGCTTTGGACATCTAAGTGCCCTTAGTGCTCTTTTCTTTGTGAAGGGAACATGATTTAGTTTTGTTAAAAAAAAACTTTACATTTTAAAATATATCTGTTAAATGTAGAAAAAAACTTTTATTTTAGTGCTCGTTATCCGGTGCTTCAGCTAGAAAAATATATTGATGTTGTTCTTAAAAGTTTTTGAAACTTACTTTACCATAAGCTAGTTTTTTTAACAATATTGTTTTATGGAATATTTTACTTTATAAGAAAAAAATTGTCTTTTATGAAAACTGGTTGGTCATTTCTTGTTTAAGAAACTTTTTTATATAAAAATAAAACTTAAAAGAAAAAAAAATATCATAAAAATGAAAGTCATTTGAGTTAAACCATCAATAAGTAGCAGATCAATTTTTTCAATTTTGTTCCATAATAACAGCTCCTCAAACTTCATGTTTTACAAATATTAAAAACTTGCGGAACTCACCAGTGGCGTAGATAATAGAAGTCGGTTGATACAATGATCCGCTTTTGTGCAAAAAAAAAACATCTTATGCGTTTATTTGGAGTGATTAAGAATTCAAGTCAGGATTTACTTTTCCTTTTATTGTCAAAAAACTAAACACTTAACTATACATATATATAACAGTTTAACGGCAGCATGTCTTGTGATCGGACGTGCTCCGTGTGCTCTGACAATTTTGTCGTAAATAGTAAACAAATAAAATGTAGTTACTGCGGAGAAAGTTTTCATACAGTTTGTGTAGGAATAAGAGATAACATAAACAAGGTTATTGCCGATAGTGAAAATGTGTGCTTTTTTTGTGAGAGCTGTTTGCCTATCGTGAAAGATAATCTTAAAATGGGTCCGAGAATAACATCTTTAGAACAAAAAACGGACGAAATTCTAAAAAAGACTGCAGAATGTTTAAACGCTGTAAAATCTGGTGATAATAACATAAACAAGGCATGGAGTGAAGTGGTAAAAAGTAATAATCCTCCGTTAATAATAAAACCTAAAAATACCTCTCAAAATAGTCAGGTCACAAAAAAAATCGTAACTGAAAGAATTAATCCGGCAGTGATTGCTGTTAATAAAATTTCACCGGCCAGTCTGGGAAGCGTGCGAATCGAGTGCGATAGTCAGGATTCTTTAGAGAAGCTACAGAAGTTTGCCAAGACAACATTAGCGGATGAATATGAAATAAAAATACCAAAATTTAAAAACCCAAAGGTTGTTATTGTCGGGGTACCAATGTGTGATTTGTCGGACACTGGCAAATTTTTGGATAAAATTAAAAATAAAATGCAACAAGTAATTAATGAAGATATGGAAATTAATTTTGTAAAAAAGTATGTCCCTAAGGGAAAATCGTTGAATAACATAATATTGGAAGCGTCAACGAATGTTTTCAATTTTCTTATGAGCAGTAGGAGAATTTCGTTAGGCTGGGATAGTTTTCCAGTATACGAGTTTGTAAGTGTCTTAAGATGTTTCAAATGTTGGAGGTATGGGCATATGGCTTTGGAATGTCGCCAGCCAATCATGTCTGTCCAAAATGTAGTGGTGACCACGAAGTAAAAAACTGTAACTCCTCAATCCATGCATGTCCAAACTGTAAGCATGCAAGTGAGGTTCTGAAGATTCCCAATATCGATTTTTCACACACAGTATTTCATAGGGAGTGCAAGGCATATCAAAGAGAATTAGAAAGATGCAAACAAAAAATTAAGTATGAATAGCAACCAATCTTAAGAAAAGAAGAACTCTACTTGTGCGTAAATATACAGGGTTTATGCAACAATAAGATGATACAAATAAAAAGTTTAATCCAAAAAGAAGCTCCTCTTATTTTATGCTTAACTGAAACGCATATCACAGAAAGTTTTCAGGATAGTGAATTTTCAATAATTGGCTATAAACATTTTGTTTGTTATTCTAATAGTCGACGTACCGGCGGTGTTGTGATATATGTAAGGGATCATATCCCTGCTAACGTAATTAAGAACGAAGCAAATAGCGGTCATTTTTGGAATATCTTGGTAAAACTCAAACTTAAGAGTGAAAATATAATTATTGGTTCGCTGTACCGTTCTCCTAACGGAAAAATGGACCTATTTTTAAAAATGTTGGAAGATGTTTTTAATGATATGGAGGTAACAAGACACAAGCTAATAATAATAAGAGACTTTAACATCTGGTCGAATCGTGACAGTTTAAGTAAGAAAAAGCTTGAACAAATTAGTAAAGACGCGGGATTGAAACAGATAGTTGAAAGTCCCACTCGGGTGACACCTAACACAGAATCGCTCATAGATCTTATATTTATAAATGATTACCACATTCGAGAGACTGGAAGACGGTTTCCTCAACTGTCTGATCATACAACAATAGGATTCTGTCTAGACCATGAATACTTCCCTAGAGAGAGTAGACAGAAAACTGTAAGAAATTTAAATGACGAGAACATGCATCAAATTAACATTGCTTTAATTGAGAAAGACTGGAACTACACTTCTACGTGTGTTGACAATATTTATACCAGTTTTATGAATGATATTATGGAAACAGTGAATAGAGTTGCTCCTGAGAGGAAAATTTCCTGCAGCACAATACCATGGATAAACAAGAACGTGGTACAAGCTCAGAATGAAAGTAATATTTCCTATAATAGATTTATGCTAACAAAAGGGGAGGATGATTGGGTGGATTACAAAAATAAACGAAATAAAGTGGTATCTACAATTAGAAAGGAAAAAAGTGCATATTATGAAAAAAACATAGACAGATGTAAGGGTGACAGTAAAAAAATGTGGCGAACTTTAAAAGACTTAGTGGGTGGTGATAAGTATAATGAAACTATATTTGAGAATATATCTTTTCCACATAATACGGGACCTTTAGAAGAAAACTTTAACATTTTTTATGCAGAAAGTATAACAGAGACAGTACAAAGTATTCCAAATCAAACTAATGATTTAAATTATAGCATTGGTGATGCTGGAGAAGCAAAACTTGAAAGTTTTAACTTAGTCAACTTATCCCAGTTGAAAAGTATAGTAATGGGTCTAGAGAATAAATCGACATCTGATGAAATCTGTAATATAAGGTTGTTAAAGAATATTTTTGATCAGGTTATTTGGTTAACACTTCTCTGTCGACGGGCAGGGTCCCAAAGAAAACAAAAATAAGTGTGATTGTGCCAATACCCAAAGTACAAAATCCAACAGGACCAGAAGAGGTGAGACCTATCAACTTACTTCCAGTTGCTGATAAAGTTATAGAAATAGTGGTGTCTGGGCAACTTCGTGCATACTTTGAAAAACAAAACTTTATTTTTCCTGGACAGTCCGGTTTTCGAGATGGCCATTCGTGCGAATCGGCACTACAATATGTGTGTACGAGGTGGCGTAAAGACATCGGTGAGGGTAATGTTGTCATTGGTGTTTTTGTAGACCTTAAGCGGGCGTTTGAGACCATAAATCGTGAGTATCTATTAAAAAAGCTTGAAAATTACGGAGTGTCATCTTGTGCTTTAAAGTGGATTAAAAATTATTTAACTGATAGGTATCATAGAACAAAAATAAATGGAGTTGTGTCAGAACCCATTAGAAACGATGTAGGTGTTCCCCAGGGAAGCGTGTTGGGGCCGCTTTTGTTTATAATTTACATAAATGATATGCACAAAATGTTTAAAAAGGCTGACTTGAGTTTATTTGCGGACGACACGCTTCTCTCAGTAACAGGAAGAAATTATGATCAAATTGTTAATGATATTAATTTGGAACTCTCTACGCTGTATGATTGGCTTTGTATAAATAAACTAAAATTAAATTCTGGAAAAACAAAATATATGATTCTTGGTACCAAATTAAACTGTAGAGCGTTTTTTGAGAAAAATTATAATATTTATATTAACACCGATAAGATTGATATGGTAAATGAAATGAAGTATTTGGGTGTAATTCTTGACCCTCAACTGAAGTTTTCTGCACATATTGAATTTATGTGTAAAAAAATAGGCAAAAAAGTAGGTTTTTTTCGTAGAATATCTCAGAACTTAAGCCAATGGACTAAATTGTTAATTTATAATACAATAATTTATCCACAATTCAACTATTGTAACTCCTTGTTGTTAGCTTGTAATAAAGATGAAGTTAATCGTTTACAATTGTTGCAGAATAAAGTAATGCGAATTATTTTAGGCTGTAATAAGTACACACCAATAAAGGAAATGTTAAAATCGTTGGGTTGGCTTACAGTATGGCAGAGCATAGAAATGTCTAACATTATAATGATTTTTAAAACTAAAAATAATTTAATGCCTCCTTATCTTCAAAATTATTTAATACCGAGATCTTCTATCCATTCGTACAATGTACGCTCTAGGGACAATTTTGAAATTCCATTTGAACGGAGCACATACATGCATAAGTATTTATTTGGAAATGGTCTTAGGCTATTTAATGCTCTGCCAACGGAACTAAAAACATTAAAAAATTTAAAAATGTTTACAAAGAAAGTTAAAAGACTTTATTTAGATAGGCTGATAATTGGAAATGTTTTAGATTAAGAACAAATGTAACTACAAAAATTAACTTTTATAGAATTTAATGACTTAATTGTAAAGTTGTGTAATAATAGCCAGGTGCTAAATAAATACATTATTATTATTATTATATTATTATATTATACAATACTATACAAATAAGGGGTATTAACTTTGGTAACATAGGATATTAAGCACAGAAATGGTTTCGTTCAAGAAAAAAAAACAAACGCCATTACAAAAAAATGAGCAATGGATTATTGAAACATAAAACAACAATAAGTGCTGAAAATGACGACAATTTATCATGATATATGCTTCTGTTCTCCATCTAAGAGACTGGCGGATACGCTGAAAAATACCAGGGAAATTGCGAATTATTTCACAGGACTTCACTATGCGATCTTTTAGCTTCGTTAAGTACTAAAAATTATGTTTTTTTAAATTAATTTATAAGGTCTTAGAAGCAAAAAAGAATGACCACTTGGTATTGACAACAATAGTGTAAATTATAGATATAATAAGAACTATGCTGTAAAAACATAAATTTCCCAAAACTTAAAAGTATAAAGTTTTTATTTAATTAAAGCAAAAATTTAATGCTTGGCAAGTAGCAAGTTAAATCGGGTTTAAATTTCAAATTTTACCTTAATTAACTTTTGTTGCTGCTTGTCAAATATTGAAATATCGGTAAATTGTTAATTTTATTACTTAAAGCTTACATGAAATATGATTTGTAAAACAGGGAAAAGCTTAATTAGTCATTCGCTACTACGAATAATATTTTTTTAATCAGTAAATTTATGGGGTAACAAAGGTTGCCTTGTAGAAGAGCAAAAATAGGTCAATAATAAATCGTTTTTAAAAAACGTTTTTAGGTGCGTTAGGTGATGAAAAACTTACTTTTAATAAACAAAAATTAAAATTAGAAAAAAGCTACTTATGAAGAGCTTATAATATTTATACCAACTTTATTAATTACTTTAATTAAATTTTGGCTTGGTTCATATAGGTGCATTCCTAAAAAAAAATATTATTACCTTTTATAAAATAGATAAAACGACAAAAACAAAATCCGTTTATAAGGATGGCTGTGTATAATATAGGATTCCCAATAAGGTTAAGTTGGCAAAAATAGATAAGCGACATTTACTTTTTAACAGCACTTGGGGTAGAGTAAAAGGCGCGGTCGCTCTAGGCGCCGGGTGGCAAAGGGCGCAAAAAATCAAAAAAGAATTTCCAGCAAAAAATAAAATTTTGATGGCAACCTTTCAGAGGCGCAACGCGCAATTACTAATAAGCTGTTCCATATAAAACCGTCTAAAAATAAAAAAAAATCATTGCCGCATCGTTTTATATTTTGTTCTAACTTCATAAAGGCCCCAAAAAATGATTTCCATGCACATTTAATTTTTAGAAGCGCCCGTTTCTGCCTGTTCGTATTAATATGTTTAAAAAACATTATTTTTATGCTTTATTACATTTAGCTGCAGAATTTTTTTTATTAAATATATTTATACGTTCGACGCGGCATTCAAAAGGGGAAAGGTAGTAGTTTTAGCACAGAAATTAAAAATTTACTTAGTCGGCGCTTTGCTGAAAGTACGTTTATTTTTCGTGGTTTTTCACTAACACCAGTGTTTCGACTGTGGCATTATTCGGATCAGTAAATGAGCATGTCTACTGCCAAATAAAAATTTAATACTCACATAATCTTTACTTCCTACCTTTAACTTTTAGCATCTGTATAATTCGTTTTGTTATTTTCATTTATAGTGTGTATACAGGTGATTTTCTTAAAGCAAAAATTAACGTTATTTTTTAACTTTTAGATTTAATAAATTTATTCACAACTGAGTACTATTTTTGAAAAGGTTCATAAAATACTACACGTCACCTTACTATTTCTATTAGTTTTATGTATATTATTTGTTATGTTATAACAGTGGGTTCAAAAAATTCAAGTGCAGGAATAACTTTAACTATGAAACAATATCTTTATTTTTAATTAAAATATAAGAACATAAACAGTAAAACTATTTATATAAGTTTTAAAATAAGAAATTAATTTTTACTTTTAATTTTTGCTATGGATTTTGTGATCTTGACAATTTCGAAATTATTAGAGGCTGAATATCTTCGGGCTTTCAAGGAATCAATGAATTATGAGAAAGAGGAACAAAATTATGATATGTGCTCGTATTTTTTGTGGTACTAATATTGATAATTCTCTTCGATATTTATGGTTTAGCAGCTTCAACCGCCAAACTCGATACAAAAAAAAATTAAATCCCAGGAATTTAAAACATAGTTAAAGTAATTCCCGCACTTGCTTTTTTAAACCCCCTGTTATAACATTAGGTAAGAAATAATATACATAAAACCAGCCTAAATAGAAATAGTATGGTAACATGTAGTATTTGATAAAGCTTTTTTAAAAAAGTATTTAGTTGTCAATGCATTTTTTAAATCTAAAAGTTTTACGTCAATTTTTGCTTTAAAAAATCACCTCTATACACATTAAAATAAAAATAACAAAACGAACTCTACAGATGCTAAAATTAAAAGGTAATAACTAAAGTTTCTGTAAGTATTAAATTTTTATTTGGCAGTAGACATACCCATTTACTGATCTGAATAACGGCATTTTTTAAAATCCCAAAACTTTAACAGTTGATTTTTTTATATAAAGAGTAAACAATTCGGGTCGATTATCGGCTTTACTTTTTTCTATACTATGTTCACTTAAATATTAAGTGCAAACTAGCTGCTACTCGGACCGAACAGTCAAAGCACTGGACATATTCAAAAACCACGAAAAATGACTAAAATAAACGTATTTTCAGCACCGCTCCATTACTTAGAGGAATCTACTAAGTAAATTTTTAATATCTGTGCCAAAACCACTACCTTTTCCCTTTGGAATGCTGCGTCAAACGTATAAATATCTTTAAAAGAAAAAACTAAACAGCTAAATGTTATAACCAATGAGTTGTTAGTTTAACTGGAGAAAGCATCGATTTGGCATAAGCGTGGCATCATAAACGCACATTCTAAGGTTCTGGCTAGCGATGAATGAAAATCTGTACTGAAACAATAAAATCCACAAAACCCGGGACACTGGTTACTACAGATACAATTTTGTCGTAAAGCTCGGCTGCCAAGTATCTTTCTGTTTCATTTACTTGATAGTATATTATGATTAAATTTTACTTAATTTATTCCTAAAATTACATTAAAATAAGCTCTACTATTGTATTTTAAACTGTAAATAATATTAATTATATCTATTACTATAAAGTATAATACAGAAAAGTAATGATGTCAAAATACTAATTTCTTTTTGGACAGCTAATAATAAAGGCGCGACAACGTGACAACAGCGGATTTTCGTGGGCCCTCCGCCACCTTCAGCTTCGCTCGACAGATGACACATTCAATATGGCGTTTTAGTCTAAATGTTTTTTGTTGTTTGGGTAATTTTTGTGACAATTGCATAAATTTTAGTTTTGTAAGTACTTTTAATAAATTAAAAGGGTAAGACAGTGCCAGGTGTGTAAACTGACAGATATGATTCCTGGATTATCATTTCACAAGTAAGTACAAACTATGCTTGTACCATTTTATCGCCAATGATAAACATGTTGGGCGCAGCTCTTGATTGCGTTTATGAATGAAATGTGTTCTCTATACATGATGTTAGAGCATTGGTTATATAACGCATATAAATAATGTTTTTTGAACGTTTTAATACGGACAGGCGGAAACGGGCGCTTCTTAAAATAAATCTGCTTGGAAATCAATCTTTGGGGCCTTCATGAAGATTTCCTCAAAGTTAGAACAAAATCTAAGATGAACTGGCTTTGTCAATTAGACGATTTTATATGGAATGACTCTAATTTAATTATATAGCGGTAAAAACTTTTTAAATATTAAAGAAGCAGCAGTGTAATAATTAGAGCTACCAAATTGAATTTAAACCTAGATCGATATAACGAATGTGATATCATGTTTTCCTTTAATTATGTTATTGTTTCATGTTATTACAATACCTACATAGAAATCGGATTTTATTATTTAATGAATGAAATTAACGCCAAATACTAATTTATTTATATGTTGGTAGGAAAATCATTACTTATTTAACATAAATCCAAAATAGCATTTACGTAAAGTAAAAGCATCGACCAAAGGGCTTTGAAAGACAATCTCGCTCTACTCTGATCAAGGGCTAGGCCCTGCGCTGCTAATTTATAAAATACCTATTTTTTTTTCTCTTTAAAATTCATGTTTAACAGATATTTTTATAAAATGTACATGTTCATTAGAGCAGCACAACTTTTAAGGCCAAAACTGAAGAAAAAAAAAGTTTAAAACCGCAAATAAGTTTTGGTAAGTAATTATTTTTACCCACATAACACTACATTGCACCTTCCCCCCCCCTCAAGTATTTTAAAAATAAAAAAAAAAATATTTTTCACTTATTTACCTTGACGTTTATAACAATCAGTTTTTACATAAACGGTAAAATATAGGCTACTTTTAAAATAAAATATTCTCTTAAATATGATAATGAACTCTTGCTCTTATACTTTTATAAATCTCCTTTTTATAAACAAATTCATAATATTTCAAGGACTACATTAACGAAAATGAGCTTAATATATTTAGGCACTTTTAACAACACAGAAACAACCTGCTTTTTTATTTATGTTTGTTAAAAATTAATTTTGTAGGTAACCTTTGGCTTTTCGTTGCTTAATTTTAGGAGGAAAACGTCTATACATATACAGGGTGTCCCAAAAGTAATGAAACACAGAGCAACAGCAGATTAGGTCAAAATATTCAAACATGAAACTTGTTTAATCCCAAAGTTAATAATAATAAGAAGAAAAACAGGTTTCAAATTTTTTTTAAATTTTTTTTTCTTTTCTCGTAATAATTTAATAAATGACATCGGTGTACAAAATTTAATAATTTCGGTTCTTTGGGACGAGAAAAAAAAAATTTTCGTCAATACTTTAATGGCTGAGAGAGCACCAGCCATGGATCCCTTAATTTTGTTTTAGATGGCATTTTTTTTAAGTTTGGAATTTTCCCCCTTTTATTAAAAAAGGTTAAAAATTTTAAAGGCCGTTAAAAATGAACCCCCATTTAGATCTCTAGAGAACTGTTTTGATAAACGTTTTTAGATCTTTTTATTTTTTTAGGAAAAAAGGGTTTTTTGATTTTTTTTAAATTTTAAAAAATTTTTTTAAAATAAAAAAAAGCTGAACAAACCAAAAAACCTCTCAACCCCCCCCCAATCAGGCGCTGGGGAGGAGATTTTTTAAGGGAAAGGGGGGGGGGTTGGGAAATTCTTGGGTTTTTGTTCCTTAAATTTTTTATCAGGTGTTAAAAAAACTTTTATTTGGTTTAAAAAAATTAAACCCTTTTTCCAAGAAGAATTGGGGGGCCCTTTTAAAAGGGCAGTTTATCTGAAAAATCTCCAAAGACCTAAATGAAAATTTTGGAAGCGGGAATTATAGAACTTTTTTTAAAAAAAATCAATATACCAAGTTTAAAAAAGTTATATCTAAACAAGGAAGTGTCCCCCCACTTGCAAATTAAAAGAAGAGAATTTGAATTTTCTCGCAAAAAACCCCCTCATCCCAAACTTGACCGCATGTCTTTTATTTAAAAAAATTTTTAAAGGGAAAAAAAAAAAAATTAAAATTTTAAACCCCCTGTATCTTAGTTATTATCAATTTTGTGATAAGACAACTTACGTTATTTAATATTTGACCAAGGAACCCGCTGTTGCTCGGACCCATTATTCGGGACCCCCTGATATATATGGCTAATTCTCAAAAAAACGAAATTGGAACCCAGACGTTTAATTTTTTTTCATTTAAATCGATTTTGCAAAGTCCTAGAATGTTTAATTTGGGATTAAAATATTATGATGGCCCCCAACTTTTTCAGTTTAAACCCATATTAAAAGTAAAAAAAAAAAATATTAAAATGGGGGAAAATGATGTTAATATGATTCATATAAAAAACCTCTAAAATGCTTCAATTATTTTTTTTTTGGGAAAACTTTTTAATATATCACAAATTAAAATTTACCTAACCAACAAGAAAGTTTTATCGATATACGGGTTCACGTAAGTTCGCACCATAGGGAAAAATTTTTAACAATTTTATAAAAAAAGGTTCTTTAAAGTTCTACATTTTCCCAAAAACCAAAAATTTAATTTTTTGATATCAATTTTTTGTCTTTAATGAGGTTGCTCAAAAAATATGAATTTGGTTCAGGAGTAGATAACCTTTATTTTTGACAATATCGAAAATTGTTAAAAAAAAAAGGGAGTGGGACCTAAAAACTACGTACAAATATGAAATTACATCGAATAGATAATTTTTTTTTTATCTATAAAATTAACAATGAAATGTAACCGCAGTTAGGAAATTTAGGATGCACGGATAAACAACGTTTAAACTTTTTAACGTAATAATAAGATTTCATTTTAGTTTTTTCAAAAGTTTTTTGATTTTTTTTTTTTAAATTTTTTTTTTTTTTCCAAAAATTTTTTTATTTTAAACATCAGAATCTTTAGATCAAAAGAAAATTATCAAAAAAAAAATATTAAAAATATATATAATATAAAATTAATTATTTTATATATAAATATTATATATATATATATATATAAAAAAACAAAAAAGAATTCAGTAAAAACTATAAAACATGTAGGTGAAAAAATTAAATTAAAAAATCAAAAAGGTTTAAGCCCCCCGGGGGCCCCCACAAAATCAAGTTTTTTTAAAGGACACAGCGAAAGTTTCGAATGTGATTAGAACCATATTAAATTTTGGTTTTTTTGAAATACATTATTCCCCCCAAAGGATCTTCCCTATAAAAAAATTTTTGAGGGAATGAAGAGGGAAAAAAGAAAATTTGTCATTAACTCGCAAAAAAACCCCATTTATATGGCCGTAAAGTGTACCTAGTACTCCGGGGAAAAATATACAAATATTATAAATATTGTATAAAAAAGGTCCCCTTTTAAAAAAAGATGAGGGAAGATTCTTAAAAATGAATATTAAAAAAAAAAACATTATAACATTGTTTTAAAAGAATTTTTTTCCCAAAGTTCCAATTTTGGGTTGATAATACCAGGTTATTAACCAAAAAAAAAAACGGGGTTTGTAAAAATTAAAAATTTTTGAAACACGCTTTTTTTAAGGTGAGGGGGAAGACAAGTTTTTTAAACATTTTAAAATATATTTTAAAAAAAAACACATTTTTGAAAAAAATTTAAACTTTTTATTAAGAATATATCAAATATAAGTTAAAAAAAAATTTTTAAAATTTCGAAATTTTTGTTTTAAGTTTAAGATTCCATTTGAATTTAACAGTTTACATGGAGGGGGAAGACTTTTGAGGATTTTTAATATGTTTTTTATTAATCAAAAAAAAGGGGTTTTTTCGTGATTTGATACACCTAGAAAAAAGTTTCATTAAAAAAAAAATTTTTATATAACTGACGATCCCCCACAAATCATTAAGGGGATCAAGTTCGTTTTTTTGAGAACTAGCCAAAAATATATATATATATATATATATATATATATATATATATAAAAAATTTTATATATATATATATATATATATATATATATATATATATATATATATATATATATATATATATATATATATATATATATATATATATATATATATATATATAATATAATATATTTATATAATTTTTGATTTTTATTTTAAAAAAAGATCCCCCGTCAAATTTTCTTTTTTTCTTTTTTTAAGGACTTAAAAATATCTCAAAAATCAGTGAAAGAATGAATATCTTGGGCAATATAAGACAACACTTTATTTAGGGGTTTTTGGGGTTCCAGGGGTTAAAAAAAGATACTTTAAAAAAGATTTTTAAATTTTTGACTTAGAGTATTAAAAAAAAAAAACCCTAGATATAGGTAAAACACAGAAAGAAGTTTTTGCCAAAGTTGTGTCTTTCAGAGTCAAAAGAAGTTTTTTCCACAGAAATATTTCTATAATTGACACGTGTCTTTTTTGCCGCAAAATAACAGGCGTATGTTCTCTTTCTCTTTCACATTATGAGGTCACGGATCAACAAAAAGCTTCATTTTTATCTAGTTACCATAAAAATTTGCACTTAGATATTAATAGATAAACTACTGCAAAGTGTTTCATTATACAACATCGATTTATCCCACCAAGTATAATATAGTTAAAAATACTTTAAGCAACACCAAACGGTAATTTCTCTTTGAAAATTAGCATAGAGTGCCCCTTCACTAACCTCATTAATAAATTTAATGTTTATTTTGCTTGGTTAGCGGCCTGAAACGCGTTTAAAATTCATGTCGGTTACATGCTTTTTTAGGCGTATTGAGTACCAAAACCGTTCGTTTAAAGAATTAATTATGTTTTGCAACTAACAGGTTTTAACAAAGATCATTGTTAATTAACTTGTTTACTGTAAAAATAAACAGGTTTTTTACAAAAGGTTTGGAAAA